>CAIGRO010090012.1:0-12260 GCA_903798355.1 Fraxinus baroniana | reverse complement strand
TTTTTTTTTTTTAATATGTGATTAAAAAAAAAGAGGGAATCAATGAAGGACCGAACAAAGGCAAAGTTATATTCAAATCGCTATCCGTCTTTTATATTTCTTTAATTGACGCACACTTATAATTAGATGTTGCGTAATTTGACGTTGTTGACGTTCAATCTTAAATTATGTAACTTCTATATCGATCAATCACGTGAGATTCAAATTTAGATATTTAAATAAATTGAAGACAAATAATTTTACTTCTAAAAACCAGAGACCCAAAATTATACCAACTTAAAAGATTTGGGAACCACCCTAATTTCCGTCCTTTTTGAAATTAGTTCTTCAAAAGCTTTTACTTTAATACACACGAGTTCTCAATTATCATGAACATGTACATTTTCATGGAGTGATTGTTATCACTAAGAATAGCTAATAATAGTAAGCACTTGGCTCGATTAACATTTCACCCATAACCACAATTCATTCTTTAATATATCAAACATGTTGAATGTATGAAATGGTAGCTAGATGAGCTATTTCAATAGCTTTCTATTACATATCTAATGTCAGTAGTATTTGTATATTTTTGCTCGAGCTATACAAGATGCAAGTCTAATATACAGTTCTGCATAATCGTGTCAAGTCTCATATCTTTGATGGATGTACACGCCTCTAAACTGATAATATCAATGCAAAAACATTATTGAACCTAAAAGGAGTGAGATAGAGACAATTTTTCGACCTTGATGTGTATGATATATGGTGAATTGTACCTAATCGTTTAAATGGGGCAAGCCGAGTCGTCAATTCAGTGCGCGAGGTGACTCATCATAAATAGTGAAATTTACAATGTCGACAAAAATATTGACGAGCCAAGAGCGACTAATTCACAAAAAACAGAACTAATGAGGTGAACCAAGTCACGCTTTGATTGAAAGAGCAATTAACCTTATAAACGAGCACGAGCTGACAGCTCAATTCACATCATCTAATACACCTAATCACACCCGTGACCAGTTATAAATTTTTGAGAAAGTAGTAATAATGACTCGTTTTACGGCTTTGCTCGCTTCCAAGCTTGACCTAACCACCCAAAGTCAAGCTAGCTGGCCAATATTGGGCATGATAGAACTAGTTTGTCTTGTAGGTACAGTACAGTCATTTGAAGCCAATCCCATAAAATGGTTCACATGCAACTGTAATAACGTCGGTACACGTCTTGTGGTAGCGCCTTTTTCGGTGCCATTTTGTGGAATAAAATACTATCAAATTCTTCTTCTCTCATCAACTTTTTTAATCCATTTTCATCGCCCTTTCTCTACTTTCTTCAATCTCTCCTTCTCAGATCCATTCATTTTCCCTTTGCTCTTCTCCTCTTCGGGAGCTTCGTTCCAGCTCTTGAAAAACGAGTTAGAGCCCGCCAAACTCAACCATTTTCACTCCATTAATATTTCGAATTCATTGTACAAGATAAGGCTAAGTTTCCGTTGTTTTTTTTTGTGGGTTTGATCAAAATACGTTAGATGAATTCGAATTGATTGAGAAGAAAGTGTGAATGTTGTTATTCTGAAACGAAGGACGAGAATAGCATCATTTTTTTGTAATATAAAGTTGTTGGGATGGACATTGCCTCGCAATTAAAGCGCGGAATATCACGCCAATTCTCAACTGGGTCGTTGAAGAGAAGTGGGAAATACAGTTTCCGGAGGCAGAACTCGGTGGACCCAAAACGGAACAATTTCCGGTTCAGCTTTGGGAGGCAGTCTTCATTAGACCCCATAAGGCGAAGCTCGGTGGAGGATGATGGGCTGACGGTGCCGGATAATTTGGACTCCACAATGCAGCTACTGTTCATGGCGAGTAAAGGGGATGTGAAGGGAGTGCAGGATTTGCTGGATGAAGGGATTGATGTAAACAGCATTGATTTGGATGGGAGGACTGCTTTGCATATTGCAGCCTGTGAGGGGCATGTGGGGGTTGTTAATCTTTTGCTGAGTAGGAGGGCAAATATCGATGCTCGCGATCGATGGGGTAGCACGGTATATTTTTCTTACTGTTAATTGTCCCTTTCGTTTTGGTTAATTTGGCTCGCGCATTTTGTTTGGTATATGTTATAAATAACGATACCGGATTTCTTTGATACTAATTTCTTGTTATAACAGGCGATTAAAGAAAATTTGACACAGTATAAAGTTATTGATCACGAGAACACAAAAATAAATAAATAAAAATTGGCAGAAGAAAAGAGAATTTATTATAATATTTTCAATTTTGTTTAACTTGTAATGAGTTTAAACAACCTATCTAAATTGTAGAGAAAAGCCAAATATTTATTAGGAACAACCCAATTCCTAGAAGTAGAGCTGGAGATAGAATGAGATGCCCGTATCTCGTCCTCTTCAAGTCCAACACAGATTACAACCCTCAATTGGGATTCCAAATTGGGCTTCCAAATAAAACTTTAACTAGAATTTGTCAAATAAACTTCAAATATGATTCCAAAATAGTATTCTTCTTAAGTTGACTTTAATTAGAATTTTCAGTTATCTTCAAAATAGAATTCAAATCACACTCTAATTCTAATAAACTCTACCTTGACACGAATTCCACCTTGTTGAGTAAATTTCAAAGATTCTCCACCCGAAGACAAATTCCACCGCATGGAATAGATTTTAAATTTTCAACAAAAATACAAACGAAATTATCCGTCAAAATTTCCAACTAGAAATATTCTCCAAAACTCTGCCACCCAACTAGGGCAAAATTCAATAACCGAGTATTAATAAATTCCAAGAGATATTGGACACCAAAGTTGCTCGAATCACGAGCAACAAAATCATACATGATTAATAAGGTAGAAACAAACCCTGTAACAGAATCACCACTTTCGAGCAACAAAATCATACGTGATTAATAAGGTAGAAACAAACTCTGTAACAGAATCACCACAATTGAATGCATCAAAGAAGGATTGACTAGAATCAACATCTTTAATCACACTCAAACTATCAACTAAATCAGCAACATTGTACCTATGTGGAGGCTTATGATAAAAAATGGGTCTGTTACTAGCAACTAAACGATATTACTCATAACTTCTAAACTTATCTGAGATGTATTCTTTAAAGAAAACTCCAAATTAGACTCCAACGGTACATAATTTAGCTCCAAATCCACCCGAGTCCTTAAAATATGTTGATTGATCAAAGATTATGTATAACGCTGCAAGATATATAACAAAACATGGGCTCCTTTACGAACCTTCAGGACTCCACATTCACCAGTATACTTATACCCTTTTGAATTAAGAGTATCCAAGGAGATAATATTTTTCTTCAAATCTGGAACTTGTCTCACTACATCAAGTGTTCTAACCATTCCGTCAAACACTTTTATTGTGACTCAGCTAATACCAGCTATCCTATAAGATGTATTATTTCCTATTATCACAACACCTTTCGAAACTATTTTATATTTTGAAAATAAATCCTGATTAGGACACATATAAAAGTACAAGCTATATTAAGAATTCAATCCTCATCAGGTTTGGAGTCGTAGTCAGAAATAAGTAAAAATTTTCCATCATTATAAGAAGTTTCTGCAACAATGGCTTAACCTGAAGTATCTAATTGCTTTTCCTTCTGAAAAGTTGTAGTCAAATTTTCTCTATTCTACAACTTATAGAAATCCTTAATTAAGTGCCCCAAATTCTTGCAATAAATTTTGAAGTTAGACCTTAATTTACCCCTTGCACAACCATCATCAAGAACAAGGCCATCTCCATGAAATTTAAGAATATGCTTCATCTTTTCCTTTGAACATAGAGCATCATAGACTTCTTTAACGATGATAGTATTAGGACTATATAAAATTGTGTTACTAAACAACAAATATGAAGCGGGCAAAAAATAAAACAAAATCAATCGCATATAAGCAGTTACTGCTCGCATCCCAATCTGCTACAACGAAAATCTTGTACCGTCATCTAATAGCGGAATATCAAATTTCATGGTTGTCATCCAAACGTCAAAATCTCCCCTATGAATAAAACTTTAGCTCTGATACCAGTTTGTTATAAACAATGAAGAAGATGACGGATTGCTCTGATACCAATTGTTATAAACAACGAAGAAGATACTGAATTTATTTAATACCAACTTGTTGTAATAATAGTCGAGAAAAGAAAATATGAAATAATTAGCAGAGAAAAGGATAATTTATTATAATATGGAGAAATAATACAATGATTTTGTGTTTTCAACTTTGTCTAACTTGTAATGAGGTTAAACAATCTAACTGTAGAAAATAGCCAAATATATAGGGAACGATCTAAACCCAAGAAGTAGAGTTGTAGATGGAATGAGATGTGGATCTCGTCCTCTTCAAGCTCAACACAAATTCAAACTCTCAATTGGGCTTGTAAATAGAATTTCAACTAGAATTTGCCAAATAGACTTTGAATAGGATTCCAAATAGAATTATTCTTAAGTCAACTTTAATTAGAATTTTCAATTATTTTCAAAATAGAATTCGGGTCACACCCTAATTCTAATAGTATATTTGTGTTTCGTTCCAATTTAAGCTGGCCAAAAATGTAGATTATCAGGTTAAGTTTACTGCACTTCTCTGGCATTGTATGCTATGTGTGTTGGTTTTTGACTAATATTTTATATCGAAATGGTTGGTATTGCAAGATATTGAACTCATTGGATTTCAAAAAAAGGGTTGTAAAATTATAATGAGATAGTGTTGGGATAGTGGGAGCTTTTAAGCAATCTTTTGATGCAGCTTTTGTCTAAAAGGTTACTTTCTCCTCACGTTTTTCTATGAAGATTGTACATATATTTGCTTACCAAAACAAAATTTGGAAAATGTAATACAAGTTTGAATAATCATATTATATTTGTTATCTACCAGGTATGGATGTTGTAACTGAGTTACTGCATATCGAAGCCGTGAATATAAGATGAATTATGTTGACTGCATAGCATTGTTTTTGAACAGTTACAGGTTCATATAATGAGTGAATGTTTAATATATTGTATACACGCGAGCAAATGTATTAATGAAGTTTCCAGTGTAAAAATCCAAGTAACTTAAAAATTAGTTGCTCCTTACATTTTCCGGCAGGTAGTCAAAAAAATTGATTCGATGGCCTTTGCTAGTGGCCTCAAGTCCATATATGTAGTACATGGTCTACAGTTTAACGTTTCTAACTCTAATATCTAGTGTTCTCAAACCTTGACATATTAATGATGATTATACATTGCATGAATGCCAGTCCATGCCCTTGTGGGTTTCTTACTTATCTTCTAGTTCCAGGTGCATTTAATTAAAGTTTTTCAATTTGTCAGGCCACTGCTGATGCCAAGTATTATGGAAATGTCGAAGTTTATAATATTTTGAAGGCCCGGGGAGCTAAAATTCCAGTAAGTGCGAGCATGTTCCTAATTTAGGTTGGGAATTTTTTCTTTAATATGTGATACTCATAGAAATGCATGTCATAATCGTAGAAAACCAGAAAGACGCCAATGACTGTAGCAAATCCACGCGAAGTTCCAGAATACGAGCTTAACCCACTAGACATCCAAATTAGGAAGAGTGATGGTATTTCAAAGGTAAGGTCTATTTTCTTGAAATCTGCAATAGCATCAGTATTTACAAAGAGATATAAGGCTAATGAGACAATTGTTTGTTCTGCAAAGTTAGCGTTTTTTTATGGTTAATATTTTGAAAGTAACATCACTTCCATCTCTTTATGCTTTTAGTTGTTGGTTATCTGATATGATTACTTAGGTATTGAGTTGGGTCATTAGAGGAAAAAATATTTATAAGATGAATGTAGTGGAAATCAAAATATTTAAATGGATGTGGAAATGAGAATATTTAGATGGATGTGTGGTCATACTAAAATAGATAACATGAGAAATAAGAATATAGTCCGACAAGTGGAGGTGGAGCTGATTGAGGATAATTTAAGGGAAGGATGACTTAGGTGGTTCGGACTTTTTTTGATAGGCATAAAGAGGCTCCTGTTCATGAGAGTGACTTTATTTTGGTAGAACATTGCAAAAATGGAGGGAAATGGCATGTGGTGGTAGCTAAAAATCCAGGTGCTGCGAATCTTCTTTGTAGATCTAACTACAAACCAGTGGAGTTGTAGAAAAGGATTAATATAGCCGACCCTAAATTTATCTGAGAAAAGGCTTTCTTCTTCTTATTGTAATATCCAAATATTTTCTTCTCTCTTACAAATACTTGTAATTCAGTTGATTGTGTTGTGTGATTATTGTTTTTTGATAACTTTGGCCAGGGATCATATCAAGTTGCTAAATGGAACGGCACAAAAGTTTCCGTCAAGATACTTGACAAGGATTCCTATTTAGACCCTGAATGCATGTACATGCCTTCTTCCTCTCAGCTTTTTATTTACTGAAAATTGTATTAGCTATATTCTCTTATCCTTTATGCCAGCTGATTACGCCTTCAAACTTCATGTTACTGTCCAAATACATGATTTCAGATAGAGAAAGCGCTCTGATTACATCACTTTTTATATGATATAGCTTCATATGCATGTTTCACCAATGATGTGCAATTATTTTTTGACTCCTGTTTTCTGCTACTGCAGCGTTACAATTACATTATATTTCTTGCAAGCTTGGCATAAAAGTAATTGTCTTTGTCTAATTGTTAGGTCGAATAATCTCTCCATGACTGAATTCTGGAGGGACCTTAATTGTTTTTCGCTCTATTGGAAGTTCAATGTATGGAATATGGGATCAAGAATCATCCTTTTGGAAAACTGTTATACTATCCTCCTCAACAGTGTGGCCTACATGATAGGAACTTAAAATTATTTCCATTAATGAGGTCTTAAGGTTTAAATAGATTGCATAACATGTACCATCAGAATTATTGATTTCAATAGAGCTCATCATGCTTTTTATCTGATATTCTATCACAATACCTGAATATTCTGTCTACGTGTGTGTTCAAAAAGAGCAAGTCTAATGCTGATGGCAAGCTGATTACTTCTGAATAGTATGTATCCTTGCTCATGACAATATTAAAGTTTAAAACGCCTGATCATCTCTTCTCTCCAATGCTTAATGGACAAATGAGTATCTAGAATGTGAGGCATTGATATTGTTACTGATCAGCATGTGTTTAATGTGTGATTGGATTTTCAACGAGAAAATACTCTCACTGGAGTATGGGTATCAGAATTCCTATAAATACGATACTTGACCACTAATGCATGCTTTTCTTGTATAAGTTATGCAGCTATCTTGTTTATTGTTTCTGTTTTGTTGGATTGTCATGCTAACAAATATCTGGATTACTTCTGGTTGAGTTGTGTTTCAATTTTTAACTGTACTAATTTTATATGCATTACACTGCAGAAATGCTTTTAAGCAAGAGTTGACCTTGTTAGAGAAAGTCCGGCATCCTAACGTGGTTCAGTTTGTTGGTGCTGTCACCCAAAATGTCCCTATGATGATTGTTTTGGAGTATCATTCAAGAGTAATCGTCTCTCTCTATTTCTCTATCTACAAATGTACATCTTTTTGTG
Source organism: Fraxinus baroniana (assembly GCA_903798355.1). NCBI lineage: Eukaryota > Viridiplantae > Streptophyta > Magnoliopsida > Lamiales > Oleaceae > Fraxinus > Fraxinus baroniana. Next base: position 4,699 of record CAIGRO010090012.1, on the reverse strand, counting down.
TACGCGTGACTTGTTTTTTTTGATTTGTTTATGTGGGCATGAGTGTGTGCATATGAGTTCACATTATTGTGTTCTTGACGTGTATTCCCAAACATTGTGTCAATTTCTAGCATCAATTCATGATTCAGTGGAATTAAATTGCCGCACTAATTATTTATTTGCCTTATTTTTGGAGTTCACAACTTTAAATTGCCTGTCATTTAACTTTACAAGTGGAAGTCGAAGTGAGTTGATATCTGAAATTTAATTCGCTCTACACCTGGAGTTGGTGATTACACGGAGAAATCTGTATATACCTTCTTACAGTAGCATGCTCGATATAGCTTATTTTTTCACTGAAATTTTCAGGGTGACCTTAGTGGCTATCTTCAAAAGAAAGGACGTTTATCTCCATCAAAAGCATTAAGATTTGCCATTGAAATTGCCAGGTAATTTGAGTTCTTGTACCATTTGCATAAGAAATATGTAGCCTATAGTCTGAATCAATTATTATCTTCCCAGTGTCATTAATCTGCTTTGGAAGTTCACTTGAATGTTAGTAATTTCTATTGTTGCTCTTTTACATATCCTCCGTCACTGTTGTCTGCAATGGAGCAGCCAACGTTTTAGCTCGGAAGGGTGTGAGGGTGGAAGTTCTCTCTAACGTAAATAAAGATCTGTTCTAGTTAAGTAACCATTCAAAATGCCCCTGGCCTTTGCAAAATAATTGACTATTTATCAAAATTTCCCATATGGATTAGGTTCATGTAAGATGATATTTAAGAGCATGAAACCTGAACCACTAGTTTAGTAACATAAAGTGATTGCCTGTACTATAAAGTATAGTGCTAATGAAGTTTTTCCTTTCTTATCACTTCCAAATTCTTTTACCAAATAATGATATAAGTTTTTGCAGTGGAGGAATCGACTAAAATTCTTTTTCCTTTCTTACCATTCCTGCTTTTCTTTTCTTTTTTTCCTTCCTTCCCTTTGCTTTTTTTTCTTTGTCGTTCCTTCTTCTTTATATAAAGTTCATGGAGTACGACCTGCTAGTTAAGCTTTAGTCAAGACATTGTCATAGCACATATGGTGTTCATGATATATTGTTGCTTGGACATCAATGATCCCACTTGCACCATTCAGGGACGTATTGTTCTTTGGTGAAGCGGGTTGTAATTTGGCATCGGTCAGGATATAACCCCAGAGTAATAACGATGGATGAAATGAAAATATATAATCCAGAGAATAAGGAGGCAAAATGCATAATCCAAATGGGTTGGGGGAAGGGGTAACTGTTGAATCCAGTCCATATTTGTTTTTGACAAAGCATTGTTTCCTTGACAGGGGCATGAATTGTCTTCATGAAAGCAAACCGGACCCAATAATTCATTGTGATTTAAAGCCAAAGTAAGGCAACTAAATGCTTAAGTTGTTTCTGTTTTATTGACATTTGTATCGCGACTTTATGCAACTTTTTTTTAATATTTGAAATTTTGGTAAGGTGCCAGAAATATTTGGCTGGATGGTGGAGGGCAGCTGAAGGTAGCGGGATTCGGTGTCACTAGGTTATCAACAATTTCACCTGACAAAGCAAAATTACTGCAACCAGAGGCCATAGATCGTTCAAGTGAGTCATCCCAAGTAATATGGTTATGCATTACATCTTTTCTTTTGAATTATTAGTCAGTCAATTTTAGACTTTTCAGTGGAAGGAATTCAATAGAATTGTAGGAGTGATCTACATTTTTCTATCCGTGAAGGTGGCAAAGCTTTGGCCTTCAACTACTTTCGCATCCCAACATTCTTTTCCTTGTTATATGTAGGTTTTTACATGGCACCTGAAATTTATAAAGATGAAATATTTGACAGAAGTGTGGATGTGCACTCCTTTGGTATTATGCTTTATGAGGTATTATTTAATATTTTCATGCTTTTGATTTTTTTTTCCTCCATGTTTTTTGTAGTTTAAATGTTGAAACTCATTACATGAAAGCAATTTCATGCTGCCAACTCTCGTTTTAAAATCTGCTCAGAGGTTGCATAGGTGAAACCCATGACCTAGTAACTGAATCGTTTTGCTTGCTTCAAAGACTGTTAAAGCAATTGAGCCACTCTGACCCTTTGATCCAAACAAGTGTTTGAAACCCGATTCTTTTTTTGCAAAATCAGACCTGAAAGGAGTTATTTGGGCTTAATGCTTGGGATTGTCTGTAAGGAAATTATTGTATCACTATTTGGTAGTTTGTCTCGGAGGTTACCATTTCCACCAGATACATCTAGATCTTTTCAAGATGATTATTCTTTTCCAATTATTCTATTTCTTTGTTTTTCCTCCTATCTAGTATGAACAAATAATGAACTTTAGAACTTCAGTATATGGCTAACAACTCTTCATCCGATTTGCCACTGCAACCATATTAATATATCATGCTGCCTTTCCATTTACAGATTCTGTGAGATGAATGATTTAACTTTCTGTTTTACCAAACTTTTTTACCATGGATTTAGATGATTGAGGGTGCTCCACCATTTTCTTCCAAGACTCCAGAGGAAGCTGCTAAGTTGACGTGCTTAGAAGGAGAAAGACCAGCATTCAAGTCAAAATCTAAATGTCCTTCAGATCTTAAAGAGTTAGTCATTCTTTTCTTTACTCTTTTATTTGTCTTTCTTTTGCTTTCAGTTGTGTTGCATATGCATTTCTATAACCAGTCACAGCTGGGGTGCATTATTGCCTTACAATGTTGAGGGGGGTGGAGGACCAGCTTTACTGACTAAGCCTCTCTCTGTAAGGAAATGGTTTTGCCCTCTCCGTTCGGCGTTCAGCTTTTGATAATATATAATACTATTTTAAGTGAACATTCACGGCGGATATGCTGAGGGAACGTGACAAGATACGAAATCCTAATGCAAATCTACGAGGACAAAAATGCTGAAGAAAGCACAATCACGAATAGAATTCACCTTCACTTCAATCCAAAACCTAGAAAATAGAGGAGTAGGTGATCTTATGAGCTTCTAGCCATGAAAGAGTCCATTTATCTCTCAAGTAGGTCAGGCTCCCGGGCATGTTGGTCAATTGAAAAATGTAATTCTCTTGTTCATGTAAAAGTTAATTTCTTCATAGTGAAGAAGAGAAACAAAGGAACATAAGAATCACGGTTGAAGTGGTTCCTTGAAAATTTGCTTCAGAAATCTTCGCTTGACATTTTCGATCAAGCTTCCCTGGAATCCGCTGGCATCTAGATAAATCTCCAGGGATGTTTTTCTTATGGTTTGAATTTGCTTCATGAATGTAGAATTGAAGTACTGTGATTTTCATTTTTCTAAGTAATTTTGCTGTTTACCTAGGTTGATTGAACAATGTTGGCATTCAGATTGTGCCATGAGGCCTATGTTCTCTGATATCATTGTGCGACTGGATAAAATTATTACGAATGGCTCTAAACACGGATGGTGGAAAGACACTTTCAAACTCCCTTGGTATGCTCTGGCTACTCTTTTATCTTCCTTGTGTTCTCTTTCTTTACTATTGTAAGCATTCACTGTTAATAGATCAATTTCTTCAAGAATTGAGTAAAGTTCAATATTCCCAGCCGGATCATTTTTTTTCAGCCTAGTATCGATATTTTGAGGCTCTCGTGTGATGAAAAGTTCAGCTTCCTAGTAGTGTAATTGAAATCGACGTCTATAGGATTATGTCTATTTTTCATTTGCATGTCAACTAGTTATCTAATTTGTAAATTAAAATTAGAGAAGTCAATGACAGGTTGAACAAAAGCAAATAGAACATAGTGAAATTTTTAGCTGCATGTGTCCCCCAATTGTTTTTTCTTGCCTTTAGGTACCCATAGTTACATTTCCGGTGCACATTGATTTTCACTGGATAAAAATGTCAGCTTTTTGTCGATCCATTCGTCAACTGACTCTATTTTCCTAAAACCATCCCTGATTTTAACTGTTTTTGAGGGAAATGGAGTGGATAGATGAAAATACCCCCCAAATAAGTCGTCGCATTCAAAACATGTGAATACTTGACAGAAAAATTGGCAACTTATATCCAGTCCTGACCAATGGACATCGAAAGTGAAAGTTTTTAGCAACCTTAATGCTTATCTATGCAGGTTTAGTGTCTCCCCATGCCTGACCTGTTGATCTTTGTGCAGGAAATAAGCAACGCATGCGATTCAATGAACGGAAAAATGTTGTTATTACGTGATATCTATCGACTTAAAAGTTGGCAGTTCTGTGCTCTTATTGTAAAATCGAATAATGATGGATGAATCTTAGGACTGGTTATTGGGATCTTGTAAGTGATATGAAGATGTACCATAAACATGTCTTCTTGCGTTTTTGTTATGGAAACTCTGTGATGGCAAATGATTATAGAATATTGGATTAAGTTTGTTTGCTTTTTATAAAAAAACACGAAAAATTTAAAGATGGCAACGGATAGCCATTGCCATCCCAGACTTTTGAAAGTATGAAAAAAAAAATTAATTGTGAAAGCAAAAATTGAACACTATAAAGAATTTTTTGAAAATCTAAAAAAAAAAAAAAATTGACAAAATTTGAATTTCGAAATTTAACGTGGGCAAGCTGACTCAACTGCCTCCACACTATGTTTATACTAATTTAAGTTCTTGTTTGATTCTCATTTTTTTCAAAATACTTTTTTATCACTTCTCTTCAACCGTTTTTTAATAAAATAATATTAACGCAA
>CAIGRO010089935.1:0-18326 GCA_903798355.1 Fraxinus baroniana | reverse complement strand
AACTCATGGATTTTCACTGATCAAACTGAAATGAAAGGCAAACTTTCATAATCATTCGAGACAAAATAAAGTTTGGTGACTAGCATAAAACTTCGCTATTAATCGTGTGACTAAAATTGTTTTTTTTATCCATGTTGGGGGAGGTTTTGAGGCCAGACAGGTGGGAGATTGTTACTTCCTTTCAGGATTTGATGTCTTGTACCTAAAATGCAAATAACTGATGTTGCTGTGTACTTATTTGAAAGTATTATATTTTCATGGGATGCTGCTTTTCTATGTTTTCAATCTTGCCTCTTCTTTCTGTCTTTCTGATTGAAAAATATTGATGGCTTCAAGGTTTTGACACATTGGATCGTGTCAAGGTTATAATCATGATATCATCGTTTAGCACTGGGAGCTTTGCCATTATCGAGGTTCTTTGAAAATATCCAGTATTATTGAATCTTCGTGCCAAACATTTTCACTTCTACCGTACATTTCTGTAGAATAATAAGAATATGGAAGCTGCCATGCCATATGAGATATTCACTCTATTTGTATGCATACAAATACACAAAATTGATGGGAAATATTTGGCTTCGTGTAGAAAATATAGAATCATAGATTCTTTAAGAGTGTAAACAATGTATTTACTGATTTTATTTATTAGAAAGAAATTTTAGAAGTTAAAACTTTTAATACCTAAATTAAATACAACTTGATTGGACAAGAACATACTCCAAAAACTAGCATTTGAAGCGAGGCGTATCAATTATTGAAGGTGATTTTACAGTTTGATTCTATACTTCAATCTCCGAAGGGGCATCCATAGAGTACACTGTCATATTTGGTACCTTAACGATAATGAACTTTTTCAATGAATACATCTGTAATAAAGTTTTTACTTTATTGTGTTTCTCTTTTTCAGTTTCGTCTAGTCTTCAGATAATTTCACCTTTATGTACACAGTAATTGTATCGAAAAAATTATAAAATTAACAGTAATTAGTATCTGGTGTTGCTGTTTCTGCATGTGGCGAAGCCTGATTGCCGATCCATTTATTGCATTGTTACTGTAGCAATTGTACATGGCGACCTTAAAACTAAAATATGTCACTTCTTTGGAGATTTGGATACAGACTCTAATCTTTTTTTTTTCCTGTACAAAGCAAGAGTGTGTTTTTTCAAGATTCTATATCCATGGAGTAAACTAGAGAATAAATAAATAAGAAGAAGGAAAAAACAACAAGAATGTCGTATAATGAAAAAACTAGTTTTGATCAGCAGTACTCCTATTGGATTGATTCTGAATCAGATAAAGTTTAGGGATAATTTCATCATTATGCTACAGCATGTTTCATCGCCAAATGTTTCGTCGATCAAATGTTATGTAAGGAGTTTTTCTAGTTTACTTTTCAACTTCCAAGAATGTAAGAACTTAAATTTATTTTTCATACAATAGTAATGTCTAGTATGCTAAACCTTGTAAAACTGCTCGGTTTTAACGGTTTTGGCTATAGTCAAGTTAATCTAAAACTATGAAAGAAACCAAGTTTTGGAGACAGATGTGACTGTTATTATAGACAAAAATGTTACTAACTTTAATCAAATTCAGATCCAAACGTCAGCAAATACTGTCGAGTCCGGCTATTGACAACCTCCAAAATATTTGCTGTCTTTGTAATATTCACCTCCTTGTAAACCGTTGTAAACTAAGGATAAAGACTATCTTTTCTCCTAGTTATATATGATGAGTATTTATAAGGATGAGGCTGCGCTCTCATCTTGCTACAAGCAGTGGACAGACATAGCCAACAATGGGAATATGAGCAAAGCTGCCTGTCACACTCCGGCTATGACACACTAACTCATAAATGCAGTCGACACTACGGCAAGTTTGTGAGTTGTAACTTTTAATTAAGGAATAGATGTTGTTTCCCACCGTATTGGTAATGTTTTTAATTTCAATTTCTTCATTATCTTGAACGGGACTTTTTAAAATCCTTTTCTATTAGAATGACATTTTCATGTATGTTTTATTTTTGTATGTATTGCCATAAACTTCTAGTGGATGCCAGTTTTTGGTTTTACTGCTAAATTTTTATTTTTTTTAGGGCGGGACAAGCCATGCCTTCTGAAAGTGATAGAATTCATAATCAAATATTTGTCTTGTCAGCAAATACAAATACCGGGAAATCCCATGCGCGCGCGCACATAGACACAAATGTTAAAAGTTTTGTCCATCGACAATTTAATCTCTCCTCGAAACTTCCCATTGCTTCTTGAATTCATCCTCGTTTTGTTGTCGTTTATCTGAAACCATATTTGTTTGCTGTTTATTACTCCTATGTTTTTCTTTCTTGTTTTTAGCATGTCATCAAGGCGGGTTTCAACTTAACGAGCTTAAGAACGAAGCCCAAAATAAATTTTTTTAACAATATTTTTTTAACGGAGTGAGACTGTAAATTAATGGATATGGCTAAAGTTGTGCTTCTAATGTTTTGCCCTCAGTTTAATTCCTGAACATACATACTTGAAACAAATTGTTGGAAAATACACGTCGGGTATCGTCCATGTGGGGTGACCCGACCCAAAAGTCATTAAAGTGAATTGGAATGAGTGATTTATATTTCCATCAACTCCCATCCACTTCCATAATCTTGAAATAACTCCCCTCACTTCGAATTGAATGATGAGAAAGAAAAAAATGACAATATATAAAATGTGTGAAATTCGTAAGGAAAATCACTCAAAAATAGAAAAATGCCTAGAAAAATGCATGAAAACTCACAAAATTAGGCATTAAGATTATAGATAAAAATCCACTTCATTTGTAATCGGGATTGGGATAATTGGAGAAACAAGAAAAATGCAAATTTTGAAGCTTTAAAATGCAAGGTGATTCAGTCATTCAAAAGTTCTTGGAATTCATCATTGTAAGTAAATATTCTTAACCCGTAATTTATGATTATGCATGTTACGAATTTCTACATTGGTATCAGATCATAAGGTTGAATTTTTTGCTGTAATACATGCTTAAATATGACATTACATGATTGTTATGAATCTTTTATGTAAAGTTTTGAAACCTTATATGGTCTTCAATGGCATCTTTTGATATACATGTCTAAAATTAACGAAATTTTGGAACTATGTATATAATATGCTTTGGAATTCAACTGCAAAATTTCATCAATTTTCGTAATTGCATTTGTCAGAAAATTGAAACACTAGTAAATTTTGAAAAAAAAAAACCTTCAAAATTTACCGCATATTATTGTTGACTTTTCATGCAATAATATTAGTATGGTTAGAAAGATATTTCAATGAGCTTTCCAACCATATAAAGAAGTTAATTTTTGTACTTAAAATGAAGAAGTTATGGTCTCACGAAATTTGGATGAAAATTTGATTTTTTGCATGAAAATTGATAAAACTTGAAACTTCTTTTACAATGTGTTTCATGCTTTCCATTTAATATGATTTGATAGATATTCTCAAGATTTTTCCAACGATATAAAGATCAATAATTTTGTCCTTGAAATGAACAAGTTATGGCCTCCAAAAATTTGGTCGAAATTTGAAAATTTTGCATAAATTAAAGATGAAGAACTTTATGGGCCTCTTTGGTAGGCCATTATTTTCCATGAAAAATTCTGCTTATGAAATATGTGAGCGATCTAGAAAGAGAGAGTAAAGAGAGAAGTTGTGTTCTTTTTTCATTAAGGGCATGTTTGATATGTCATTATTTTCCATGAAAAAGGGAAAACAAATTCCAACTTCCACTTTTGCCTTGTTTGATATAATTTTTTTCTATGGAATTCATTTTCTTAGTTTGACTCACATGGTCACATTTTCTTTAGTTTTGTGGAAAACCAATTTCTAATTGATTTTCCAGCTTTTTTTTTTCTTTTCCTTTATTTGGCAATTAGAAATTTTTTAGACACAATGGTAAAAAATTTATTATTTTTATTGACAATTTTCATACAAAACAAAGCTAAACTAATTGTATTCAGTATGGTAAAATTTTATTTATTTATTTATTTTTTTTGACAATTTGAACAAATTCTAGATTCAATGGTAAAAAAAAAAATTATCACTTTAATGGACAATTTTCATAAAAACGAAGCCAAACGGACACCAAACTTTCAACATTTTTTAGTAAAAAATTATACCAATCAAACACAATTAATTACAATTTCCAATAAAACAACTTCTAGGCATTTCAATTCCATGTAATTCATTTTATTTCCATCCAAATTTTACCTTTGCAATCAAATGGACCCTAATTTTTTGCCATTTCCTCTTGTTTAGATTTGTTCGTATTCAAAACACAGCCTTAAAAAATGATTTTGTAATATTTGACCATACAAATGAATTCAGAACGTCGAAATTAATAGGGATGACCAATCTACGAAAAATTTCAAGGATGGCGTGGCAGCACTAACCCCCCCCCCCCCCGGTTATTAATTTAACAAAAAAATTCAGATTGGTCCCTCACGTGAGGGCGGGTGCAAGACTCGATAATTGTAGATTGGTCCTTGATTTATTCTTTATTTTTCATTATAATTAAATTAATTTTTGGATAGATAAAAATATTTTTTTTATTTAATGATTAAAATAAATTTATAAAAATGATTAATTTTTTTTTAACTTGATTAAATTTTGAATTTTTTTTTATAATATCAAGAATATTGATTAAGTGTTATTTGGTTAGGGGGAGTTATCTTTTAAGGACCATGCTACAAGTACCTAATCATTTGCATAATACATTACATAATTGACAGGTGTCGCGCATCCATTGACAGTCTATAATTTTTTATTTTTCCACACTTCGCATCCACGGCCAGATTTTTTCCACATGAGCCTATGTAATCCATTATGTACATGGAGAATTATCCATCTTTTAAAGTGCTATCAATTTTATTTTTTTAAAATGAAGTATTTAAAATGTCATGTTTTAATACGTTCATGAGTTGTGTGGGTCTTTGATTAAGCTATGTGCTTATTAAAAATTAATAAATGGATCTAGAACATAACGTGATGGAATCATGAATATTTTTGGGAGATTTTTTATGATAAGCAGAATATGAGAATTCTGATGTCACTTCATATTTGTTAGGATTATGTTCAACATATATTAAAGTGAGATTGAGAATCTGTTTAATAAAACTTAAATGGTATAAGTTTTATTGTTCGATTATAATTGAAATTATTTTTGAAAGAATTAATTTGTGATATCATGATATATATCATAATTGGATAAATGTGCATATTTATGCTTTTATTGCACATTATGGAATTACATTATTAAATTGCATGATATCTATTAATTATTGAATGGTTATGAATGCTAAGGTCAATAGAATTAGTGAGATTCTTATTTGAACCTATTGATTGTAACTTGAGTGATAGTTCAGTGATTGAAAGATTTAGAGAAAATCTCACCTAGAACTATTTGATTCACTAATTGAGTGAGAGTTCTCGAACTGGAAGAATTAATGTAATTCTCGCTTAGAACCCATAAAATTTTGCATTATGAAATTAAGTTTATGATAGTAAAATAATATGATTACGGACAATGATTGGGAACATAGTGAACTTTCGGCTCTGTGCCTAATGTTAAACTATCATATATGTTAATTTGCATTAATGCAAATTTGTATATGTGTATAAATGGACTTTGATTGAGAATAAAATGTCTCTAAAACCTGATAGATCATGTCATCAAATCTATAGTTGTTGATCTTAATGAAGGTGATAAGATAAATGTGATAAAATTTGGCATAATAAGATTTTGAGTGTACTAGAAGAATTTTAGAGAACTTCAACCACGTAATAGAAAACCCGATGTGGGTCACACTACTCTAGAGAATAAAAATCAAGAACTTTGTCAAGTACGAAAATAGATAGATTCTAGTACTTGAGAATTTGAATTGTTAAATTCTGTTTTAGATTATCTCTTTCTCGAATGTGATTGAGTTGAGATAGTTAACATAGTATTGACAATTTTTGTTGGTTAAAGTTTTTTGGTGAATAGTAAGTTCAAACTAGTTTTTTTCAATAGACGGAAACTTTAGAGGTCAATGTGACTTACAAATTGAAGCATCAATTTTCTCTATTGACACTACTCGCCGTGTGAGTTAAAAGACGTGAGCCTTGTTGTTGCTAAGTCTTGAGGACATGCTTATATAGCAATGTTCTAGTTCATATAAGACTTCAGATCTTAAGTATTAAATGAAACAGGACAAATGCGTGATAAATGAGGAGACCGAAAAATGGATCGTGAAAAACATATCAGATGGTAAGTGCATGAAAGAGGATTTGGTAGATGGTTAATATTATAAAGGTTCGAGTGCTTCAAGTAAACGGTTTGAATCTCTTAATTTGAAAGTAGTTAAATTAAATGAAATTGAACTTGAATATATTTTCCTTAGTGTTGTTTATGTATCACAATATACATATTTGATCTTATCTTGTGTGGATAGTGATTTCAAGAGTTAGAACCACTTTATATGATATCAAGAAGTCTCCTTAGTCTCTTGTCCAATATTTGACTTTATACAAAATAAATATATACAAATAATGAAGATGGAATGGAGGTTTATATGACTTGTACATGCAACATATTGTTGCAAAGAGGAGATACTAACCTCCTATTTGATATTAAGATAATATCAAATCTCCACTAAACTTGATCTCAGTTGTTGTTCTTCTAAGAATAGTCTCCAACTTGAACTTATACGTGGTAGTTTTGTTCGTACTCATGGTAGTGATGTTTAATTATGGTTATGGGTATCTGTGAAATGATTTTGAAGTTTTGAGTTGAGAAAACCATTCAAAATTGTAAGAGCTAAACTTTCACAAAGTATATCTATTCGGATTTCTTTGCATGCTATGATTAAAATTATTTGAGAACGTAAATTTCTATGACCAGAGATCAATGATCTATGTAATGAACGAAGTTTTTTTATTAGATTGACTATTCCTTGATCACCAATAATTATATGGTCTATTGGATAGAAAGAATAGAATATTGTTGAATGTGATGAGACTTGAGATAATTCAATCCAATTTACGTTTTTTTGGGAAAGAGTGTTGGTTAACTGCAACGTGTCACTTGATGGAGTTCTCTCAATGTTAATGCATTTAGAGTATATAAGATTTGGAGACGTAGATAACTAAATATGGGTAGTCTTAGACTCATAATTGACTACCCAAATTCTTAATAACGAGTTTGAGAATATGAGATGTATATTTATAAGATACACATGACACTCTGAAAGGGTACTTGTTCATAGTGAAAATTGGGTGGATATCGAGTCATAAGATGTGATATTAGACATATTTCCTAGTAAGGGAGAAAATTTTAGAGAATATTATTGAAATTAATATTATGTGTATTGATGAATAAGTTTGACTACAAATTAGTTATTTTAAGCTTCTGATTCAAGTGGGAGTAATATATCTCCGAGTGGGAGCAATTTATTTTCAATAATTATTGAATTAAAAACTCATTACTTATATGATACGTGAAGAAAAAATTGAGGAAAATAATAAAAGTATATGTATGGAGTATAGAATTTCAACTTTATTTAGGATGTAGGAATGGCAAAAAAGCTCGTCGGTTCGAGCGGCTCGGCTTGGCCCGAAAAAAGTCCGAGTCGGGCCCGGCTCAGGCTCGGTTCCAAGAACAGAGGCTCGGGCCGAGCCCCATTGTGGGGCATTGGTTGGAGTCGGATCGGCCCGTGTGACTTGACCAGTCCGTGTTTTAGAAAAAATTAACTTTTGTAGGCAGGTGAAATCCAGTTGCCAGCAGTCACAAAAAAGAAATTTTAAAAAATAATAATAAAAAAAATCAAGCCGGCCTGGCTCAAGTTTGACTCAGCTCGTAAAGGCTTGAGTCGAAACTCGGGTCAAGTCTAAAATTTTTGGTCGAGCTTTTGCTCTACTTGGCTCTGACCCAAAAAAGCTCGAGCCTATTTTGTTCGAGTCGAGCCCGAGCTTTGAGTTTCGACTCGTTGCTCAACTTGACTTGGCTCATTGACATGGTTATTGGGATGTGGTGAAAGTTCTAATTGGACATTGAGTTTATTGAGAACATTCAGATTCCTAATAACTAAGTGGAACTCTAATAAGTTTATGATAAATAAAGCTCATTTTTTTTTTTAGAGAAATGAGTATATTGAGTATAGGCAAACTTCTTTCTTAGTAGTGAGATTCACTTCTATATGTCGATGCTAGCCATGATTGTGTGTTTAAGGTTAGATTATACCAAATAGACTTAGACATTGTATTTTCATTATCAATTGAGAATTGATTGACGATATATACATGAATCGATTTGTAGTTTTCTTGTTAAAAGCTTCTATAGTTTGTGGTAACTTTATAGTTACACTTGTAGCTTAATGTAGTCATTTTGACAGTTGTACTTGAGTTTAAACATGATTTAAATCTCATATAATATTTCATCGTGTGGATGAAGATCATTGTATTTATGTAAAGGTCTGATAGTAGGTTGTAGTTCTAAATTTGATGTTATTGACATTGTATTGGCATAGCATGAGAATGAGTGTATTGAGACCATTTTAAAATGGTTGTCATCTGTCTTTAAGACGAAGGACGTTGGTTTAGCAAATTGCATAGTTTGTGTTAAAAAAATTATTCTAGTCTTATTGTTGTCAGAAGATTTTTATACTATGAAAACTTTAGAATATTTTTAATTGTGGAATTGTTACCTTATTGATACTCCTATATCGGAAAGCAACCTGATGTGTGTGGCTCACTCATTGTTTTATTACATCTTAAACTTGTTATTTTGATTGTCTGTAAGAGTTTTTATGACGTTTTAATTTGTATTTTAATATTGTTTTATATGTTAGGTGAATTAGTGTGAATGGTGTAAAACTTGGAGAAAAGAGTGATATTTGCATGAACCAAGGAAAAGTTGATGTTGGTTTGATCAAACTTGATGATTGGAGGTAAATTGAAAGAAAGAAGTGAATAATGACGAAAAACGATGAAATCAAAACTTTGAGGGCTAAAATGAGATTTTTCAATAGTTATTCAGACCACAAAACTATATTTGAAGATTGCTAGGAGTTATCCGGATGCAAATAGAAGTCAAAATGGAGTGAAATATGATTAAAATATTTTCACAAATCAATTTTAAATCGCACAAGTATGTTCCAAATTTTTAGCCGGAGATTGAGATCCATTTTTGACATATTAAACATTCGAATTGGAGAAAGTTATCTGAAGTAAAGTTGTATCCCTTTGACTTATCTTTTCAACACATTAAAAAATCACCTCAATTGGATGTCGGGAGAAAAAATTACGATAAAAATATTGAAAGATACGTAATGCCGATTTTTTCCACCCAAAAGTAAGCGCCGCAGCGCCACGCTTGTGTGTTGGGGGGGTGAGAAAACTGATTTTTAAAAAATTTGGTCTCTTTTAAAATCCCAATCCAACCCTAACTCTTTTTGATATAAATATGATCCTAAAGACCACTTTTCAACGACAATTTATCGAGTCAAGAGTAAGAATTGACGGGGACAAGAATTGAGAAATCAAGAAGGCAAATACAACTTGGCAAAGAAGATTGATTCAACCATCCAAAAAATAGTTTTATCTTTCTTCTCTTCATGTTATTATTTATGAATTGTATATCTCATATCATGAACTAAATAATTCTTTTAGGGTTTGATTAGCCAAAACTTGAGAATATGATATTTAATTTTGTTTTAGTTATTTCTATGAAATTTTCCTTTCCATTTATTTGTGGTATTGATTTAATGCTTTCAATTAATTAGCCACTAATTGAATGATTAGATGCTAGTCAATTTTGACACTTGAGAAAGAGGAATTTAGGCACAATCATAACTAGGGGTGTCCAAAAGTCCCGAACCAAACCGAGCGGTTCTTCACAAGTTAAATACCCGAACGGGTACCCGAATCGAGAACCGATGGGTATGGGTCGGGTCTCCGGTCTAGACCAAGAATCGAAGAACCGAATGAGAACCGAAACGAAATAATTTTTTTATTTTATTTATTGAATTAATTAAATTATTTTATTTTTTTAAATAAATTAACAAATTAATTAATTAAATTAGATCATTTCATAATTTTAAGCATTGGGCCTCAATTTTTTAATATAGATTACCGACATTTTAATATTAATATCTACTTTTTGGTATTTGTATGCATTGAATTAATGTTATTCGACAGCTAGTTATTTATATATTTTTGAATTGGACTACATTAATTTGTAAAAGTTACGAATGAAATGTCATTAGTTATATTTATGTAGTGTTGCTGTAAATGTTAAAAAATTTAATTATGGTATGGAACCGAAAGGAACTTAACCCGAACTGTTCCATAATTATATTTGGACCCGACGGGTCCATTTATTAAATACCCAAAATTTTTGGAACCGAGTAGAACCGAACCGAACCGACCCACAGACAGCCCTACTCATAACAATAACACAACTTAGAGTTTATGGGGTTCGAGAGAAAGTGTACAATACATGAAGTTTGTTCCATCTAGGCATCTAAGAATCATGGTCTTGATAAATCTTGATTTTAATTCGGAATAGAGATATTGAAATTAATTTTTAAGATTAATTTTTACCCGGTATTCGAGAGATGATAGAATTACATTAGGGTTCTTACTTATAAATATGAAAAATTGATTAGAGATAATTAGGTTTGAAAATCATATTTGATAGTTAGGTGAAATTATATCCTAGGCTCTCCTATATTGATTCATTTGTATAACTTGCATTCATTCGTTGAATTCATCACATCATTCACATTTAATTATTTCAAAACCATTGATTTTATAATTTGACCGTCTAGATAAAATAGAGGCTACACAATTATAGTACTTGGTGGAAATTAAATTTCAATCCTTGTGGATTCGATATCCTAACCCCATTACTATATTACAAAATTTGACACCGTACAATTTAAGGTATAAAAAACACGTAACACGGGCATATGAGTCTTCATAAATGTCCAAAGACTCCAGAAGTGTAAAAAAAAAATATCCAGACAACCATATCTAGTACGGTTAGGAGTTAAAAGTATGATATGATGTATATTTGTCCTAACATTTGTCATCCTATGGATTTAGTCACTGGGTATCGATGCTATCCTTAAAAAATTAAGGTATTGTGAATGTTACTGTTGTCAGTTATTCTATTTTGTTGTTGAATGAATAACTTGGTATTAGAATAGATATGCATATGACGACAAAAGATGAGAGTTAGTCAAGCGCAAATTGTACTTAGACTTTTGTACTCTTCCTATATAGAGTATCAAAACACATATCTTGTAGTGTATATCTTGGGAGCTGAAGAAATTATTTGGTATAGGTGTATTGTGCATCTAATGATATAATTGAGAATATGAGATCCATAATAATTATGCAATTATCTCATGAGTTGAGGAACTCAAGTATCACGATGAAACCAAAACACTCGATGGTATTTTTGTGAGAGACATTAGCAACTAAAGTGTTTTTGTGATATATCTATGTAAATGATGATATGTGATAGTCATACTCTAGAGATGTCTAGAGATATACTTGTTCGTAATATCAGATCTCTAGAAGTGCTTAGAATATGATACTTAGTATATCAGAAAACTCTTGATTGAGTTTTGATAGCCCATAGATGAACAATTTTGAGTTCATGTGTAATCTATCGTTGGGATTACGAGATAATGATTTTCATGCACATATAAAGTATGTCAAACAGGTTGAGATTGGTTCACTTACGAGAATAATTACCTCAGACACTTTGGAGTGTACTGAGATGAGACAAAGTGATTATATTGTGTACATGATTCAGTCTTCTTGATGAGATTACAACAAGTAATCGAAATGGATTTTGCTATCCATTAAACTTGTTTAGTAACCAGACCGAGTTCTCGATTTGGGATGGCCTAGAATAATGAACATAAGAAGAACTCAAGTTAGGTATTGAGGAATACCTGAACTAGGATTTGTATGATGTTATTTGTTTATAAAGAATATGACATACACCCAAAGAAATGGAGAAAACATTATAGCATTTTTTCATATCACGTGTGCTTTTACGGCCAATATTGGGTAAATGATTAAATGGGTCCCTGCTTCCACATTGTGTGAGACCCTGATTTTATATAGCCTCATATATACATTATGACGTTTGATTGTTTCTTGAGATTTAATTTCAGTATTGCTACTCTAGCGTGTTACCAATAATTATAACTGATTCGGTTTGATGTAACATATTTAGGAAAGCAGTTAATATAAAGTTGAACGATTAAAGAAGGAAAGTAAAACTATTTTGACTAACATTTATATTTGTATTTACTAACACGACTATTGTGTTTAACCAATTAGGGTATGGAACATAATTGTGAATATAATGATATGGTTCAAGTATGTTCTATAAATGCTCGAGAGATCGAAATATTTGAATTAATGTTGGAAAATGAGTTTGGGGGATAGTGAGATGTAATGTTCCTCTAGTAAGAGCTAATGTCCCTAACATGTTTATAGTATGTGAGCTCTAATATTACTCGTTGGTCGCTTTAATGTTGGAAAATGAGTTTGGGGTATAGCGAGAAGTGTTCCTCTAATAGAGTTACTATATATGCCTAACATGTTTATAGTAAGCTCTAAAGTTACTTGGTCGTACGATCTATTTATCGTATGAATTTTTGTGAGATAGATCTTGAGAAGGATTTAAGGTGTGACATTCGTTGTCACTTGTGGTTCAGGTCAAACCCATCATGTACGAGTGAGATATGTTGGAAAATATGGGTTGGGTATTGTCCATGTGAGGGTGACCCAACCCGTAAGATATTAAAATGATTTGGAAGGAGTGGTTTGAATAGAATTCAAACCAATAACATCCCTAGACTCTCATCCACTTCCATAATCTTGGAATTACTCGTCACTTAAAATTGAATGATGAGAGAGAAAAGATGGCAATAAAATGTGTGAAATTCGTATGGAAAATCACTCAAAAATAGAAAATTGCCTAGAACCACATATATGACATGATTAGGATTGGGACCGTTGAAGAACAAAAAAATGCAAAATTTGGAGCTTTGAAATGCAAATTGATTTGGTCATTTAAAAGATCTTGGAATTCATCGTTTTAAAGATTTTTTACCAGTAATTTATGATTATACATGCTGCCAATTCCTACACCAATAAATGTAATTTTATTGCACCAACCACCAAGATTATATAGTTAACAATCTTGGGACTACTTATTGTCCAATAAAGGGTAAAAAATCCAAATGAACATGATGTTTTAGACTTTGTTTTCCACCGCTATTGAACTTTAAAATTTTATCCTATAGTCATGTACTTTCAAAGTTATTTCCAGGTCTTTTTAGATATGACAAAATTTAGATCAAGTTGCACGAAAAGAAGGGGGAAAATCTATTAAACTATACTTACATTTTTCTGAATAACTATTGTACTTTCATAACTGTTTCCCTGCAAGGTCATTGAATTTTTAAGGTTGTTGCCCATGTGTTACTTAGAAGCATAGGAAAACTTAACAATTCCATTTACCACGTCTTCGAAATGGTTGATTTTTAAGTGGAAGAAGAAGAGGGACAAATATGAAATAATGTACAAAGTATAGTGACTGTTCAGAGAATTTTTAAAGTTGATTGACTATTGCAAACCAATGTTTAGAAATGTATTAACATGTGTAATAAGAAATCAATATGCATCATATCCATTTTATTAGATTACTTTCATTAATGAAACTTATAAGTTTAGTTTTTCATAATTTTGTGGATTCCAAAATCTGTGTTCTTAAGGTTTTCTCTTGAATTCTTTATTTCACGCTACGTCAAGTGGTATCAAAGTTGGTTTTCCCATCTATATATCTTTGATTGATAAGCATGGGTGACGTAAAAGTTACTAGGATAGATTTGGACGCAACAAACCGACGACTTGACGATATCACCACTCAGATCCAAGAAATTCGTCAACTGTTTTTGCGGGGCGTTGGAAACAATGGTCAAAATGAACAACATGAAAACAATAATGAACAAATTGTTGAGTCTGTAGTTCGAGGAGGAAATAATATGAGACACACAGCAAAAGAAAGTGAATCGGAGTTAGATGAAGAGTTTGAAGCTCTGCCGCGTAATCATCAAAATCGAAATACCTTTGATGGTTATTAGATTAAAGCATATATTCCCCCATTCTTTGGTAACCTGAAAAATAAGGACCTTTTGGATTGTTAGATGGAGGTTGAAAGGCTTTTTGAAATTATGGATGTAAAAGAGGACAAGATGGTGGGATTCTGTTGGAAATTGACATCGGTGGTACAGTGCGATCAATTATAAAATACTCGGAGGAAATAGGGAAAGAGTCAGATTCGGACTTGGAGAAAGATGAAGCACCAAAAAAAGAGTTTCATTACCCTTACAAATATTGAGAAGGAAACACTGAGAAGGAGATTGTAAATTCTGTAAGGGAGTCTAATTATTTTTATCCGGTGGTGGTTAATGGCCTTTTTATAGGAAAAAGATAGTGTTCTGCATGAAGTACAAAAGTTATTGATAGAATTTCATGATTTGGTCTTCGATAAACTGCTGAATGAGTTACCTCATATGAGTAATATTCAACACCATATTGATTTAGTACATGAGGCTAGCCTTCCAAACATGCCTCATTATCGAATGAGTTCGAAGGAAAATAAGATACTGAGGAAGCAAATTGATGAGTTGTTGAGGAAAGGATTCATAAGGGAAAGTAAGAGTCCATGTGCAATACATGTTCTCTTAGTGCCAAAGAAAGATGGAAAGTGGCGTATATGTGTTGACGCCGTGCCATCAACAAGATAATAGTAAAATACAGGTTTTCCATTCCACTATTGGAGGACATTCTTGGTGGTTCTAAGGTCTTTTCAAAAATAGATCTTCGCAGTTGTTATCACCAGATCGGCATTAAACCAGTGATGAATGGAAGATTGCCTTCTAGAGTAAAGATGGACTTTATGAATGGTTGGTGATGCCATTCGGGATGTAAAATGCCCTGAGTACCTTCATGAGATTGATGAACCACGATCTTCTTCCTTTCATTGGTTCATTTGTTGTGGTTTATTTCGATGGCATACTCATTTACAGCAAGTCCAAAAAGATCACCTAGTTTAATTGAGGCAAGTCCTAAATGTTGTGAAGAAGAATCAGCTGTACATCAACCTAAAGAAGTACACTTTCTGTACACATAACCTGTTGTTCCTAGACTTTGTAGTTGGTGAAGATGGTCTACAGGTGGATGAAGAGAAGACGAGCAATCCGAGATTGGCCAACACTAAAATTAGTTTCTGAAGTAAGGAGTTTCTATGGTTTGGCAACTTTCTATAGACAATTTATCGGGAATTTTAGCACTACTGTGGCACCACTGACAGAATGTTTGAAGAATGCAAGATTTATTTGGGGAGAAGAACAAGATAAAAGCTTCGCGTTTATCAAGGAAAAGTTGTACATAACTCTAGTATTAGCCTTGCCAAGTTTCGAGAAGATCTTTGAGTTGGAGAGTGATACTAGTGGTGTAGGTGTTGGGACAGTCCTTTCCCAAGAGAAAAGAATCGTAGCTTTCTTTTCAAAAAAGTTAAGTGATGCTAGGCAGAAGTGGAGTACTAATGAACAACAATTCTATGCAGTGGTAAGGTCTTTGAAGCAATGAGAACACTACCTCACAGAGAATGAGTTTGTGGTGTTCATTGATCACCAAGCCATGAATTTATTCATAGTCAAAAACATATCAGTAGAATGCATGCTCGGTGGGTGACTTTCCTTCGGAAATTTCCTTTTATGATTAAATATAAATCTGAGAGTTCGAATGGAGTTGTTGATGCTCTTAGCAGGGGAGCCTCGTTGCTAGTCACACTGACACGAAAAATTGTTGAATTTGAGTGCCTGAAGGAACTGTATGCAAATTATCCTAATTCGAAGGATATTTGAAGCAAGTGTGTAAATCTTTAAATAGTGACATATTTCTATATCAGTTATCGATATTTGTTCAAGGGAACCAACTTTGCATTCCCGTTTCATCTCTACGTGAAAAATTGATTTGAGATCTGTATGGTAGTGGTCTAAGTGGATACTTGGGGCATGACAAGAAAATAGCCATTTGGAAGCTAGGTGTTGGAGTTATAGTCAGAAAATGTTATACTTGTCAAGTGTCAAAGGGTCAAGTGCAAAATAATGGGTTGTACGTGCCATTTCCTGTCCCTCAAGGCATATGGCAAGATCTTGCTATTCATTTCGTTCTGAGACTACCTCATACTCAATGGGGCGTAGATTCTGCTTTTGTGGTAGTTAACAGATTCTTCAAGATGACTCACATTATAGTTTGTCGAAAGACCTCAAATGCGTCACATATTGCCAAACTATTTTTCAAGGAGGTTGTACGTGCCATTTCCTGTCCCTCAAGGCATATGGCAAGATCTTGCTATTCATTTCGTTTTGAGATTACCTCATACTCAACGGGGCATAGATTCTGCTTTTGTGGTAGTTAACAGATTCTTTAAGATGGCTCACATTATAGTTTGTCGGAAGACCTCAAATGCGTTACATATTGCCAAACTATTTTTCAAGGAGGTTGTTCAACTGCATGGAGTTTCCAAGTCTATCACGTTACATTGTGAAAGTTGTTTGGGATGAGTTTGAAACGTAGCAACAGTGTCCATCCTCAAACTGATGGATAGACTAAAATCACTAACCGTACCCTTGGAAATATGGTTCGAAGTGTTTGTAGAGATAAGCCAAACAGTGGGATCTTACACTATCTTAGGTAGAGTTTTCATACAACAGTGCAGTTCATAATGCTATAGACAAGTCCCCGTTTGCTATTGTGTATACAGAGGTTCCTTATAATGTTGTAGATTTGATGAATATGCCCAGGGACAATAGTAAGAGTGTGGTTGCTGGATATCTTGCATAGGAGATGCTAGCAATCCGTGATGAAGTAAAGTAGAAACTGGAGAGGACTAATGTAAAGTATAAGGCATCGGCAAATTCGCATCGTCAAATTCACATGGACGGGACAAAGAATTTCAAGAAGGGCATTCAGTGATGGTATTTTTGAGAAAAGAGAGCTTTCCCTTTGGTACTTACAACAAGTTGAAACCAAAAAAGTACGGGCCTTTCAAAGTGCTTAAGTGGATTAACAATAATGTCTACATGATTGACTTACCAGCTTCTATAAGTATTTCTCGAATGTTTAATGTGGCAGATTTGTATGAGTTCCATAATGATGATGAGCCTTTATATCCAAATTGTAACTCAGGGTCGAGTCTTTTAGAGGTGGAAAGGACTGATATAGATCATATTGTTGAAGAGTTAGATCAAAATGGGGAAAAGTAATAGTGCGAGGAGAACATTCGAATTTCGATTTGGGCCCATAATAGGATTCCGGAAAGAGGACGACAATACAAGTAATATCTCGATCATCCAAGTTCATTTAGGATTCGAAAACCAATTTTTAAAGTTTTAGCGCTATTTTTATCATTTAATTTATTTTTAATTCCTTTTAATTTTAGTTTGTTTAAGTAAGGTTTTCATGTAAATCCTCATAAATAAAGAGTCATCACATTTTTTTTTAATTATTATTATCTTTCTTTAGTAAAACTTGTGAGTGTGATTTTTCATAATTTGATGGATTTCAAAATTTGCGTTCGTAAAATTTTCGTATTGTTTCGCACTGCATCAACTTTTAGATTGTAAATGTGATAACTAATTACATTGTCATGTTGGTTTTATTTTAAGACTTGGGGGTTTAGCTAACATATGATTCATTCTTAACAAGTCTATGCAAGATGTGGCTCAATTGAAAATATCAATCTTAAAATTCGTTTGTGTTTTATACTAAGCGAATAGCTCCTTTGAGCTTATTGGATTACGATACCATATTAAGACTTGAGTTTTTATCTTAAACTGTTGAAAGGAGTAGTTCAAATTAGGGCTGTTTGTGGGTCGGTTCGGTTCTGTTAGGTTCCAAAATTTTTGGGTATTTAATAAATGGACCCGTCGGGTCCAAATATAATTATGGAACCGTTCCGGTTCGGTTCCATTCGGTTTGGTTCGCTTCCATGCCATAATCAAATTTTTTAACATTTACAGCAACACTACATAAATATAACTAATGACATTTCATTCGTAACTTTTACAAATTAACGTAGCTCAATTCAAAAATATATAAATAACTAGCTGTCGAATAACATTAATTCAATGCATACAAATACCAAAAAGTAGATATTAATATTAAAATGTCGGTGATCCATATTAAAAAATTGAGGCCCAAGGCCTAAAATTATGA
>CAIGRO010089867.1:0-11662 GCA_903798355.1 Fraxinus baroniana | reverse complement strand
ATTTTCTTCATTTTTATGTAAAAAAAGGATTATTTATTTTAAAAGTAATTGTCAAAATAAATAGTTTACTTAGCACCAAATTGCAAAAAAATCACTCCAATTCAATTTGATGCAATCGACATTGTTGTATCCAGGGATGGATCATGACTGGACTACAAGTCGGGTTAATAAGAAAAAAAAAAAAATCTACTAAAAAAAAGAAAATCAATGGGCCGGGGTCCCCGATCCGTCCCAAGTTGCATCAAACTGTTTTATTTGACGTGATTTTTAGAGTTTTTCTTCATTCTGTCCTTCGTTTTATAATACATTAATTTCCATTTCTATTATATCCTTTCTATTTCATTTTATTATTTAATGATTTGATTTAATGATTATTTTTGTTAACAATTATAATATACTTTTTTATTATATAAAACTTTATTTTATTTTGTATGTTAACTATAATTTTTTTAGTTGTTATATTAAGTGTAATGATTTTTTTAATTTATTAATAAATGTAATATTTTAATATAATTTTTAATTTAGTAATGTTAGTAATAATATAATTCGTGATTAAATAATTTTTTAAAAATAAATTAATTATCAAGAATTATAATGAGGAATCATTATTCTTGAGCATCTCATTCAAAAAAAAAATAAACAAACAAATAAAAAAATATTGCAATGATTATGGGAATTCTAAGTAACCGCACAAAATCTAATCAATTAAAGTTAAAAGCTACTTATTTTTCTTAGTTTAAAGAGAATAAATTAGTAGTAATCATGTTTACAGCATCTTAAGGATATGTGCAATCATTAATTGAATCCCTTCACATGGCACTCACAGCCTATAAACCACCTTCATTTTTAAAAGATAATTATATTCGTACCAACACATTTTGTTTGTTACGTCGATTTTTGTTCAAATATTCTATTATTATGGTAAAAATATTTTGTCAACTTTCGCTATTTGGTATTTTTCTCGTTTATTTAAAAACAAATCGATCGATGTTAGTGACAACATAAGCTAAATAATAGATGTTGGTGATAAAAATAAGACAAAATAAATAAATAAATAATTGAAGTCATAAGTATAAAAATGAAAGAAAATTAAGAACTTTTCATTATAATTAAAATGAGAATAATTTAACATAAAGTGTTGCATAATTACTCCACTTTAAATTATCCTTTTTTTCTCATGCGCACTACAAATTACTGCAATCACGGGGGGACCTCAAGATTGCATCTTAGAATTCAATTAGCTTGATCCAATAATTGAGTTGATCAAATTTTACAATTAAAAGTGATGGACATAATTATAAAACACTATCAAAATTCTAACACTTTAAGTCTTTAACAAGTTAAATAACTTCTTCGAATAAACCAATGCATACCTTTTTCTTTATAACTGTGAATGTTCAGGTCAGTTTGCGCGCACTTCGACTAATTTCACGAGGCTCTGAAATTTACGAGTGGGTACTCACCTCAGTGTCCCTAAGGGGATTCGAACAGTCGAACGGGTAACCATTGAATAGCAAACACAAGTTCTGATCAATTGAACAACCTCTCAAAATTATAAACGAACGCATACCTCCCACGATTGGAATAATTATCCATGCTCGATGAGTCTAATCCATAGCGAAATGTCATCAGGTTTTTACTTTCCAACTATATCATCATTTACATTATATTTTACACTTTGCCACGTGACAACAAATCATTGAACAGTTTACAAAAAATAAACAATTTTACCTCTAATCCTTTTTTAACAACTTCAAATGTCAAAAAGGATGCACAAGTAGCTTTTTTTTTTTAATTCTTAAAACTGTCACTTTTAATCTGCGCGCTCAACCTCTATGATGATAACAATCAATAACTCTTGAGAATTTTATTTTTTTTATAACCGTGAATGTCCGAACCAACTTACGCGCACCTCAATTAATTTCACGGGGTCCTAAAGTTTACGTCAAATACTCACCTCAATGGTCCTGAAGTGACTCGAATTGATGACCATTGAGATAAGTCTTGAGAATGATGTTACGAGTACAGAAAAATTTCACAAAACATACACAAATTTGAAATGGATGGACTGGATTCGAAAATGGAGGAAGGAAACGCACATATACACGCACAGGATTTTTCCAACTCAAAATTATGTACAAAATCTAACATTTCCCATACTTGAGGAATTTTTCAACTCTTGATGCCAAGTAAGCTAATAACATCAATCATTGCACCTACTTCCTCAAGCAATAAAACAATCAACACTGTTGATTTAACATCCGCTAGTAGAACCAACAATTGATCATCAAGTGAATTAAGTATAAGTCTTTACACAGTAGGAAGGGCAATAGAGTCAACTTTCACTTGTTTCGAATGGCATGTTTAGATGAAGTTTTAACTAGATTATGATGAAAAGTAGTAAGTAACCGCTCACATTAAGCATTATAGAATAACATCCAATCCCTCACCTTAACCCGCAAAATAAATAAATACAAAAGTAGAGCCTAAACTTTAAAAAAGGGGTAGAAATTGAGGAAGACAGAAATCTGCATAGATGGTGAAATCATGTAGAAAATAGCTTGTTTCCTCACAATGGCTTCAACCTCAAGGTCAAAAAAGTCGATAGCTCAGTTTCAGAGCATGTCATAAGAAAAATCTCCTGCGACTAGTATCCATTTCAGGCTGGCAAAGAAAAAAATTGGGGACAAAAAAAAATGTAAGCCATCAGTAATTATGTCACAAGTGGGACGAAAAATGCGATTGTGCATGTGATTAAATCAGCAAGTAAAATTAGAAAATAACCTTATGAACCCACTCGTATTCCCCACCCTTTGTATCAAATGTTCCATGCTGCAGACTGATTAATTTCATTGTGAAACGAGGACCGCATTCCTGCAATTTTGAGGTCAAATTTATGTTGGAACATATTTCAGTGAAAGGTATGCTTGGAATCACTTAAAACAAGAGGTATATGCTAATAAAAACAGGATGTTTATTAGTAATTGCCTTGTGTACTTTGTCACAAACTCTTCATCAGAACAATGTCTTATTTAAGTATGACAATGTTAAAAGAATAATATCACATGTCCAAACTATATTTTTAGTGTGTGTGGTTACATGAATTAGATAGTATAGTACAAGTCAGCATTGAAAAAGAATCAGAAATGATCTCGTCTATTGTACTATCAAATACTCCGGATGAAACATGCACATTCAATATATACACAATAAGGACTACCAAAAGTCTATCTTTCTGTTTTATTTCCCCCCCTCCACGATCTAAAGTGGGGTTACTTGACTTTTGGATTGTGGTCATGAAACAAGGACTGAATAATAAAACACACACCCCCCTCCTCCCAACCACGATAATGTCTCTGTTTCTTTCTGTCACTAGCCAGCAGAATACTAGAAAATAGAATCTCAGTCTCATCTACAAGATAGCTTCAAATTATCATTGCAAGGTAAAACGCAAGCATTGTTTGGTTCCTTTCCAGGGGTCCTTTGCTGTTGCCACGTCCAAAGAATGGAACGGCCATGTTTTTCTTTTTTCTTTTCTTTTTTTTAATTATTTTTTCCCCCTTATTTGGAGAGCACTATTAACATTATTGATAATTTTGTGTCAGTGTTTATCGCTTCAAATTGTCCTTTATTGATTCCTCTTAGATTCTCGTTCTATTGTAAATTCCAATTCTTTCAGTTCTACGCTAATCACTTTTGAGTCAACCCCCCTCTCCAGAAGTCAGGCTCTTGGTCTGGCATTTACAGATAAACATAAAATGCACTGGACATTCACTGAGAAATAATTAAACACAAACCTGAAGCCGGGCAATTACTTTCTCCTTAGACTTTGCCTCCTTACCATCCTTGCCGTTTTTGCCTTTTGATTCTGCCTGTTTACTTTCTTTGGTCAACGGTGCAGGTTTCTTACCTTGCACCATGTTTTTCATTTTTCTTTTCTTTTTTTTTAATTATTTTTTTTCCCCCTTATTTGGAGAGCACTATTAACATTATTGATAATTTTGTGTCAGTGTTTATCGCTTCAAATTGTCCTTTATTGATTCCTCTTAGATTTTCGTTCTATTGTAAATTCCAATTTCTTTCAGTTCTACGCTAATCACTTTTGAGTCAACCCCCCTCTCCAGAAGTCAGGCTCTTGGTCTGGCATTTACAGATANCTATTAACATTATTGATAATTTTGTGTCAGTGTTTATCGCTTCAAATTGTCCTTTATTGATTCCTCTTAGATTTTCGTTCTATTGTAAATTCCAATTTCTTTCAGTTCTACGCTAATCACTTTTGAGTCAACCCCCCTCTCCAGAAGTCAGGCTCTTGGTCTGGCATTTACAGATAAACATAAAATGCACTGGACATTCACTGAAAAATAATTAAACACAAACCTGAAGCCGGGCAATTACTTTCTCCTTAGACTTTGCCTCCTTACCATCCTTGCCGTTTTTGCCTTTAGATTCTGCCTGTTTACTTTCTTTGGTTTCAAATATGTAGCTTCTCACGAAATGATATGCAATAATCAGATATACAGGCCACAAATTCCATCAAGAATATAATGCACACCATTATAAAAGCTCGAGGACTATACATACCGGTGATGGCGGAAGAATATAAAATCACGTTGATTGTGGAAGGTAACAACTCGCCGGCCACGGAAATTAGGTACTTGTGGAAATAGCGATTGTATCATCCTAATTCAAATAACCAGGCATAATTTCATGAATTGGCAGTAAGAGAATTATAACCACATAGGATATAGACACACATACTCAGAGCCGGGGAAGGGGGGTAGAGAGAGACGGAGCACTATAATTCGCCAAGAGAATATAACAATGAATAATGATGTATGACTAAAGTGGCAAATCACGGACTACTTTGATGTAGAATGAACGTCACTATACTGAGTATCATAGAAAACCTAGTAAGTACCTCCCAACACGATGTCCCAAACGTGTTGAAAAATTGGTCAAAACTAGCTCGGGCTCGTGACTGGTCGGATTTCCATGATTCTGAAAGCAACATAAAACCACATTTAATAGTAAATTATCCAAGATTAAGAAATACAAAAACTAATGGTACACTCACAATAACAGAACTGAGAACACTGAAGAATTCGCAAGGTAAAGATTTTCCTCTTATATAAGTATCAAGCCATCATTTGTGCTCAGTGCCCTACTTATTTCATATATATAAATATAGATTCTATGTCCCAAGAAGAAAGAGATTATTAAAGGATAGTAGTTGATAGAGAAAAAAATCTACTCCACAATGGTTTCTCCATTTTCATGATGTCCTCTTTGAACATGAAGATAAACAGGTGAAAAAAGGGTAAAAGAATGGCCAGACCTTGAGATCTTTATGTAAAACAAGCCTTGATAATTTGAAATGTGCAGTCGGCCCATCAGGTAAGCCTATGATTAGGAGAGCATCTGCAAGTAGCTAAAAAGTAAGCTTTCCAAGATAACTCGGAAAATCGGATGGGGAGCAATCTATGATGTGTTCTATAATATAATGCACATAATATAGACACTTGGTCTAGCCTTAAAAGGCTGCAGACTCCCGTCCAAATTTTCATCAACGTGTTCAAAATTTAAACAGAAAACAAAATTTGCTTACATGCTATTGTCTAGACTTAGATTAATTCTAGAGTTTACAGAAGATAATTAATATATACAGTACATGCATTCCATTAACACATGCAAGATTATGGTTTTTAGAGTTCCAAAAACCTATCTTCCTAAATTTTATATTTCTCTAGCTGCAAACCCTCTTGTCCAACAAGTCAAAAACCTATATGCTTTGACCCTATATGCTTTGACCTTTCATCCTGCTAGTCAACGACCACTTTGGGACCCGTCAAGCTTTGTTGATAAACTACAGGAGAGGCTTTAACATTCCGATAGCATCTCTCATATTGCTCACAGAAGAAATTATGTTTCAAAACTTGAAATTCACAGTTTCTTCCCAAACCACAAGTGCAGGAAGTGCTTGATTATACGTGTACATAAGTGAGTGTCAGTGTAGAGGATAGAAAAGATGAAAAATATTCCAAAAGAATAGTATCCTAAAAAATGCAACTAGAATAGGAAACCTTCCTTAGAGGTGGCAACAGATCACATTGGCACTTGTATATCCAAAAGGTACCATTTATTGATCTGTATTTTTATTTCCTTTATCAATCTGGTAATATTAATTCAATTGGTGGAAAGATCCAAGGTGATAAAGTAGCAAGAACCCTCACTAGATTCAGCACATGCAACTACAGAAAGAAATTCAAGAATCAAGGGAAACAGATGATCAAATTGTTTGCTTCTCTATATAAAAATATGTCATTTGGTTTTCTACAGGACAAGAAAAATCCAGTGTACCACGTAAGTTGAACATTCGGTATGGCTCCCAAACTGAGCTACCTTTACTATATTCAAGAGACTGCATCATTATGTGAACTAGTCAATATCAGGTCACCGCCGAATTGCTTTCTTTTATCAATATGAAACTCTCAATAGGTCATTCCAGATGTCTAAAAGTCAGGGATAATTATGGATTTTACGTAACGTTAACGTATAGCAAATGTATTGCAGTTTTAACTCAATAGGATCAATTCACTCATCAATAAAGACTAGAAGACCCTAATAATGACTCCATAAGTTTAGAGCAATAATTTACCTGGTTCCCTGCGGTTGGTGTGGACGACAATGAGTGAAGTGAAGTCCTTATTTTTGGCATATTCTACAATCTGCAGAAAATAAGAAAACACTGTCTCAACGACCAACTTCGTACAGCTATCCTAATCAAATTTAATTGGACAATAAATGAAGAAATTGATAGAAAATCAATACCTTTTTGAGGTCATAGGTTCCTCTCTTGTAGTAATGAGCATTAGGGATGACCGATAAAAGATCTGAAATAAAAGCAGGTCCCCTCTGCAGTCAAGTGCAATCAAACAACATATTTTAGCAACTCATATAACAATACTAACAACTAAAGAAACAATATATGAGTACGACATACGGTGGAATTGAAGCGGGACGTGGTAATCAAGATCTTAGGAGGACAATCTTGCTTCAAGATGGAACTAAATTCATCAGCATCATTGCCTGCGAATAGCTCTTCGTCATCGGGCTTACAGACAGTATCATCAATCTCACGTGTGTTCTCTATGGTACGAGGAATTTTCTTTGGAGGAAGCTCCTCGCCGAGCTCCAGAGCTCTTTTCTCATCAGCTTCGCGAGCCTTGGCCTTCTTCCGTTTGTCCACCTTCTTCTGATGCTTGAGCTTCGCATGGGCGGCTGATCGCCGCTCCTTGTTTTTTACTGTAGACGGAAGGATCGAGTCCTTATGCTTCATCTTCTTCTGTCTACTGTCTTCATCTTCTCCTCCTTCCATACCATCGCCATCCGCTTTCTTTCGCTTTCCCCCCATTATACAAATATCGCTTGAAGGTTAGCTAATAGGGTAAGAGATGGAATTGGGACAGGAGGAGAGAATAAATTAGAGGAAGAGCGGGGATTCCGGCGGCGACAGTTATACGGTTCTATTAGGGTTTACAGGAAATCGGCACGTTCCTAATTTTCAGATTTTTCAATCACTGCATATATCTACGCCTTTTAAATTATGAAAAGGGAAAATTGCAGCCACGGTACCAAATTTTTTACTTTTTTGAATACTTTGTCTAAATTTTTCATTTGTATCATCCACTGTACCGAAACTTTAAACAATTCGCACCCTGAGTCCTAATTGACAGTTTCCGTCAGTTTGACCCAAAAAACCGTCAATTGACTTCAAAAATTAAAATTTTAATAATTTTGATCAAATAAGACAATGGTAAAACGATAACTTTATAATTTTAATATAAAAAATAAACAAAATCCACAAAATAAAACTCATCTCCTTCTTCAATATTCCCCAATCCTCTCACCCAAAAAATCAAATTACACTCCCAACCATCGCCGACACCAAACCGGGCTTAGCACATGCACACATGGGCTTAGCATTAATAACAAACGGCACGACACCACAGTGATCGACAGCTAAAGGGATCAAAAGTTGAGTACTGCTGGCGAGCATGCGGTGAAAATCACGATGAACAGAGGTGGTAGTCAGGATATTATTGGTGGCAATGGTGATGCGTAAACGTTTAGCTTTCTTCCGGCTGCCACCGCCAATATCAAGAAAATGGCTACAATTGTTTTTTCGAGGTGTTTTTGTCCATCAATTGCCAGCTCTTTTGTTGTTTTTGGGGGTGGTGTAATTGGCGAAAGTGGGGGAGGAACTCAACGTTGAGGCTTGTCATCCATTACAAATTTTTTATAATTAGGTAAACAAAAGTTAGATTTGCGCCCTATTTGGAGACCATCGATGGCGGCGAGGATGATGTGGTTGTGGAATCCAAATGCAGGGGTTTATAGTAAACAGATGGCTCAAATGTTACGAAAATGGCGTCGTATTTTCCAGGAGTAAGGTAAACCCCAAAAAGGGAAGGAGAAAAATTGAGCCGGAATTTACAGTGGTTTTCCACTGGCTTGTGGCAGCGAGGTGCGTGAGGGCTGTAAGTTGTGAAATGTCTGATGAGGAGGCAGAAATAATGGTACAGTCGTCGGATGCTGAGGGCGATGGAATGTTAGGGCTAGAGGACTTTTTACATTTAATGTTCGGCCCCAAATAGATTGAAATAATTCTTTGAAAACGGTGGGGCGGGAGGGGGGGTGTCATTGTGACAAAACCGTCGTGTACATTTCTCAGACCGTCTATTGAACAGTTGCAATTAATGTTCGATCGTCAAGATGTCAAATTTCTGGCAAAAGTATTTCGACAACCCATGTTCGATTCCATTTAAAGATTAACAGCACAACACATGAACATTCTCAAAACAACTATGCAATGCAAGTATATACTCTCCTTCAAGGAGAGACATAAAATTAATTTCAAAGCATATCAATATAAAAAAATAAAAAAAAAACCTACTCCGCCTGGTCAAAGATCGTAGGGAGTGTTTTTTCTTCAGCGGGAACGTCTATCCGAGGGACTCGGAGCTAAAATGGTTTATCATATTTTCTTATCTTTCCCTCCAGAGTGTGTTGTCTTGAACCAAGGTATCCACACTGATGTTGTCTTCTGGTACTGTCTATATGCATCAGCCCTGTAATCTTTTTCCAGCATTCTCTTCTCCACAAGTCCAGTCACATAGGCTAAGCACATACTGTTTATAAGGGCACCAATAAAACTCCAGCCAGAACCCAAATTCCATGCAAAAATAAACAGCCCCCACCACCATAACTGCTCCCCAAAATAGTTTGGATGTCTCGAGTATCGCCATAGGCCTTCTTCGAGACAGGGAACCATCGGCTGGCCGAGCTTTTTCAATTCATTATTTCTACTAACGAAAGTGTGAAGCTGTGTGTCGGCATAATAAGCAATGACAATGCCGGTCAAGCATGTTAGTGCAGCAACAACATCCCAGATATTGAAGTCCTTGTTCTTTGAATGGACAATGTAGAAAGGCATGCATATTCCCATCAGAAAAACCTGCCAAGTAGCCATCGCAACCAAATGTTTAAAAAGTTATATCTCCAAAAGCCCGGTTTTCTCATCTCAAATTTTAAAATTACTTAAATATTTGATTATATTAATTTTTTCTTTGGATTTCGCCACGTAAAAATTCTACATAAATCACTATTTTCCTCTATGAATACACAGTAGAAACAACTATAATAGCAGAATTTTAGAGTGAAAAAGAGAATCAGAGTAATTTATCTGTTTAATTATGAGCATTGGTTAAGCTTAAAAGTAAGTCAAATTTACTTTAAACTAGTTTTTTTTTTCTCTTCAATGGATGGTTACATTACTTTTTCCTAGTAGGTAGAAAAAGTTAATTATTTTGACAATAAAGCAGGATTATTTTCAGATTTAGTAAACTTATTTTCAATTTGACAAGAGAAAATTATTTTTATTCTATAACGCTAATTTACTTATAAGTAAATTTTTAAGCTAAGCACAATATGCACTATGTAGTTCAGACATTTCATCAAACAGTCTACATCCATAAAAGATGTATAACATTCTGATAAAAAGAATAGGATTATACCTGCTGAGAGAGGTAAATAGCAAAGAAAGAAACCCACCACCAGTTTTTGCCGTATTGCTGCCGCATATCGGTAAATCTCCAGTCTTCCCGGGCACCCCATTGCCACTCTTCCCGGCGGAAGTAGTTATGAGAAAGCCTAATGCTCCAAATTAAAGTCAAAAATCTCACCAGACTCGACCTTAAAAGATTGTACTCTGCCAACGGATGAGATCCATAGTAATGCACCAGCAACAATGGTATCACCGTCCAATACGGATCTATCATCTGCACAATATTAAAGGTCATATTCCGCGTTGCTTAAATATGAAAACTTATAATGAATTTGGGCTGCTGCTGTACACAAGAGTTCATCTCTTAAGATGGAAATCAGTATCAGAGCTCGAAAAGCAATTCTCAATCTATGTAATGCTCAAACCAATAGTCAAATTCGAAGACAAAGAAATTAATGCGTAAAATTCCAAAACATTTTAATATGAAAATAATAATCCATATAAGGGCTTGAGCTATTAAACGGATTAAGATTAAATCGACCGAGTACCCAAAATGACGAGTAAGATTAGTGATAAAAAGTAGATACACAAGGTAAAAAAGCTTAATTACCCACCCAATGACTTGACTGGAGAAGCCCAATTATCCAGAAACCAAGATTAACATTGAGGAAAAAGAGGACGTTGGCCAATAGCAGAGGGTGTTGGTAGCACCAAACCCACAAAGGCGAAAGAGGATTGTCATCGCCTGCTGCTGTAATAAGAGTACGATCACGGAACTGGCCGAGGAAAGAGAGGTAGAAGAGAATGGAAGGAAGAGGGATCAAAAATGCCATTACAGCATTACGAATATTCCCTGCCATGATCATTGATCAAGCTAATTCAGCTCCTTCTTCTTCTTCTTGTTAGTTTTATAGTATTTGTACGTGCATGTGTAATTGTATATATAGAGAAGGAGGGGTTCGGCGCATGCGAGTGTAGGGTCGGAACCATATTGAAAATTAGCATAATAATTATTTGATATATTTTAACAAGGGGTGCGAACCGCAAGCTTTGTAATGAGTTAAATTTTCTTCATTTTTATGTAAAGTCATGTTTGGTACAAATTAAAATTTTTATTTTTATTTTTCTACTCATTTTCAACCACATATTCTTTAATAAAATAATATTTCTCATCACATCAATAACTTTTTCTTATTTTTCAACCACACATTCTCCATCAATCTAATATTTCAAAATACATTCTTTTAAAATAATGTGAATCAAACACACCCTAAAAAAGGATTATTTATTTTAAAAGTAATTGTCAAAATAAATAGTTTACTTAGCACCAAATTGCAAAATAAATAAATAAATAAAAATCACTCCAATTCAACATCAAATCTCTACGTCAATTTGATGCAATCGACATTGTTGCATCAAACTGTTTTATTTGACGTGATTTTTAGAGTTTTTCTTCATTTTGTCCTTCGTTTTATAATACATTAATTTCCATTTCTATTATATCCTTTCTATTTCATTTTATTATTTAATGATTTAATTTAATTATTATTTTTGTTAACAATTATAATATGATTTTTTATTATATATAATCTTTAT
>CAIGRO010089862.1:0-13112 GCA_903798355.1 Fraxinus baroniana | reverse complement strand
CTCTATTTCAACGGGCTGGCTCCGCCCCTAATCTCGCTCCCCCTCAATATTATTTCTAGGTCCGCCCCTGCACTTGGTCCATAATGCAAACATGTCCCAACTACCCAAGTTTCTGATTCCTAAATATAATTTCTTGTAAGACTCAATAGTTCCCAGATGTACTTCCATATTATAAGTGTAGTTCAAATGAGCTAGGTTGAGTTGAGGCAGAATAGGGCACATGCTCATTTTATACCCAAAAACTCAGTGTCCAGCTTGGCGATAAGCCCATCAGAAATCCAAGATGATAGTAGCACTTTTCTTAATGCAGAGAAAAGGCATCGTTTGGCAACTAAAAACCTAACTTCTTTATCCCGATCAGTTGGTCAGTTGTGACTTCAATCATAACGACTGACTATAGCCAAGGGGATCCAAGACTTCAGCTCAGCTAGGGCGGACGTTAACCGTTGACAGTTAATGACTGTAATAGCAATGTCGTTTATTATCATTTGATAAAGAAAATAAAGAATACATCATTCTCAAATTAATTTTTTACGAGTATTTTCTTGTTTAATATAAATATATTAAAATTGGATGAATAATATAAAATTACAAAAGTCATTTTTCTATTTATTTATCTTACTTTTCTTTCAAGTTTTTGACACCATCTCCAAGAGACTCTCTATTTTTAAAGAAAATATTCTATTATTTGAAGAGCATCTATAAATTTAGAGAGTTAAAATTTTGAAGTACTCTAACAAGCTCTTTATATTTAACACTTAATTTTACCACTCCAAGAAATATTTATTATTTTTTTTCATATTTTATTTTAACTAGCTTTTCTTTAGATTATTTTATTATTTTCCTACATTGAAAATTGAAACTTTTTGAATGCATTTAATTATAGAGAGTGGGTCAAACTCACTCTCTAAATTAAAATGTTAATTTAAATAGTATCTTGGAGCATGATTTTAGATGTTGACTCTTTAAAATAGAGAACATCTCATATTTAAAGAGTCTCTTGGAAATGTTCTAAGTAATCACGTACATTTAAAGCAGGATAATTGATTTTTTCCCTTCTAAAAAATTGAATTGATACAACTATAATGAAATATTTAGTACGCTAAATTAATATTATTAAATAAAGGTTCATGACCCATTTGCATTTTTTTTTCTCAGACTAGGGACCTATCTATTTTTCCTATTTAAAAAATGAGAGGATAGTGGTCCTTTTTAATATTTGCACACCAAGCCCCATTTGGACCTCATTATTCTCCATTAAATTATAATTCATTTTTCTATTTCTTCTTATGAATCACATATTCTCGAATAAAATAATATTACATAAAAATCCAAAAACTTTTCCTTCTTTTTTAACCGTGCATTTTCCAAAAAAATAAAAAAAAATTACTATTCCCTTCATTATAATATGGAATAATGAGTGTCAAATGAGTGCTAAATATTAACATTCTCTAAAAAGAGTACGATTAATAATCCCGCAGGTACTTAAATCATTAAAAGAATACCCAATAATTTATTGGGCAGTGTGTGAAAATATTTGAAATACGAGAAAGCAATATCATTCCATAATATTTCAAAAGGGGTTGGCCATTGGTTATCTATCAGGAGTTTCAGATTTAATATCGATATTTCAGCAACAAATCTAGCAGTGATGGTGTATTGATCTTTTTTGAAAACGGAGTGTGTGAGTTGTTTATTTCGAAAATGGACTGATTCAAAGAGAGGTGCATAATCTTGTGAATTACTTCTCTAGAAATTAAGAAATTCTACGCAAGAATCATAGCATTTTGTGATTGATTGACAAATCTACTTTGATTCTCTAGGAATCAATAATTTGGGACGATAGATTGGCGAATTATTGGACGAAGTGGATTTGAACCAGCATAGATATATTGCCAACAAATTTACAACCGCTCGAGCATCAATCTAGGAAGAATCCACTATATGTTGATTGGTAATTCATGATCAACTTTCTTTCATAGTACCATGCACACAGCTGAATTCAAATCCCTGCTATCTCCTTGTGTAAATCAGGGATGTCCATGTCAAGAAATAAACGGTAAGGACTTTTTGTGCACTTAAGACAATGGTTAAAGATCATTTGCATCATTTACCCACTTATTTATCATTTATTTTTAACTATTTATAATTTAAACATATTGTAAACAACTCATCTATTTCAAAATTTAAATGATAGTAGGTCGCGCGATTATTTTTCAATAAAATTGTGAAGCCTTTCAATACACATGACAAATGAATTAGTAATTCACTGCTACTTTGATTGTGATTATTATACAATAAATAATATTATCTCTTGCCAATAAATTCTCCAATTTCACAACTCATCTATTTCAAAATTGACCGTTTAAAATCTCACGGGTGGGATAAATTGCATGACGGTTTAGTTTGAAGGGTTCCGTTGTAAAGTAAAATAGAAAATATATACCAAATGGAGGCAAACCCAGACACCTGGCTCAGCTGTCCCAGAAATCTGCATGGCTGAAAAGTGGAAAGCTGTGCGTGCCATCAGATTCATATCTCAACTCACAAAATCCGAAAGATTTTTTAGTTGTGAGTTTGTTATTTGTAACGCTCCCAACAATTTCTCCTCCGCCTCTACATTAATCTTATTCTTATGTATATGTATGTGGTTACATAAATCTTGCTGTGAATATTTATCAAGATATTTTCTCTTATCTTTCTTGACCACACCCTCTCAAAATATCCTCTTTTGCCCACTTGCCTGCTCCAAGAAATGTTTATATTTGAAAGGTGGGCTTGTTGTGTAGTGTGATTCTGAAGATGGAATCATCTCAAGAGAATATCATTTCGAGAAACAGTTTGGTAAAACCCCAGTTTCTTGATTTCCATTTTAATGCTACCCATTTATTTTCTTGAGTTTTCTCAGAATTTTTTTAAATGTTAAATTGTTATATTCTTTCTTTTTCTTTATTGACTTTTGTTGTAACTCCGTTTAAATTGATTGTAAGTTTGGGGTTTTAAAAGAATGTAAAATCTCATCGATGGATCATGCGATCATCAGTACATGGGACCCCCACCCACCGCTTACCCCTAACAAGCATAAGATTGAAACTTAGAATTTATTGCACATACATCTTGTGTTTAGCATTTGTTATTTGATCAATCTAGTACCACATGATATCTGTTTTACTGTTTTAAACCTTCTAACAAGTAGTCATCAACTTCTAATTTATGCTAAACACTTGGATTGTTACTGATATCATAGCTTTCTATCTTACTAAGTAGTTCTCTGTTTTGGAACTATTTTCTTGAATCTCTTGATGTGTAATTTACATTGAATTTGATTGATTATCGTTCCCTGGGTCTTATTGTATACATTGATTACCATTCTCTGTGTCTCAACTCATATGTGTGTATCTAGTATTTTCCTTTTTAGTAAAAGATGTTTCATTTTCCATACAAAAGTATGGCAATACTTTCTTTTTTTTTCAAGTATGGAGTTATATATTCATGTTTCAGTTCGAACAATAATTTGGATTGATTTTCAGTGCCGATGCTTTGGAATGTGCATTATTGTGGGCAATATTACTTATGACACTATCTACTGCAGGATGAATTACTGATCCCACATATGCCTGAGAGCAACTATAACTATGATCCTCCCATACCCACGAGTAGATTAGAGAGGCTTTTAAGAGAAAGAGAACTAAGAAGGTCCACTCGGTCTTTTCGTTTTAATGAAGAGTTAAGAGACAATAACGGAGAGGTGGATACTTTTGGAAATGGAAATGAGTATTACCCATCTGGTGGTGATAAGGGAGTTCGAGAAGATAATTTATTTGAACGGATTGCTACATCAAAATCCCTGAATGATGGCTTCGAGAGATCAGATGATCGACTCCCCAAACAACATCTATTGGTGGTGGCCAACCGGCTGCCTGTATCTGCAGTTAGGATGGGTGAAGACTCATGGGCTTTGGAAATAAGTATAGGAGGCCTGGTTAGTGCACTTCTGGGTAAGTATTTGGATTTTATTTTTTTCATTTGGTAGTCAGCCAAAATGCCTTGGCAAATTAT
Organism: Fraxinus baroniana; assembly: GCA_903798355.1. NCBI lineage: Eukaryota > Viridiplantae > Streptophyta > Magnoliopsida > Lamiales > Oleaceae > Fraxinus > Fraxinus baroniana. The sequence goes on along the minus strand of CAIGRO010089862.1, from coordinate 9,053 downwards.
GTTAGTGATTTCATTATAATTGTCTAGTGCTCCTTCTATCATTACCTAAGAGTTAGGACTTCTATAGAGTGTGAAACTTTTAAAACTTACTATCCTTTTAAAGGTATCAATGGGTTCCAAGCCAGGTGGATTGGATGGGCTGGTGTAAATGTTCCTGATGAAGTTGGACAACAATCACTAACTAAAGCTCTGGCTGAAAAAGTTTGTGTTATTTGGTTCCTTGCTATTTTCTCTTTCATTATGAAGTTATAATCGCATCTTCTGCAGCATAATTTTCATCTCATGTCATCGATAATACCGACAAATGATAAGCATTTCAATTTTTTACTACCCTCTATCAAGGCATTATAACATTCAATTGAACCATTGACTGCAGAGGTGCATCCCAGTGTTTCTTGATGAAGAAACTGTCCACCAATACTATAATGGCTACTGTAACAACATATTATGGCCCCTTTTCCATTATCTTGGGCTTCCACAAGAAGACCGCCTTGCAACCACCCGTAGCTTCCAGTCTCAATTTGCAGCATACAAAAAGGCAAACCAGATGTTTGCTGATGTTGTGAATGAGCATTATAAGGAGGGTGATGTTGTCTGGTGCCATGATTACCATCTGATGTTTCTTCCGAAATGCCTAAAAGAGTACAACAATAGAATGAAAGTTGGTTGGTTTCTTCACACTCCTTTCCCTTCCTCAGAGATTCACAGGACATTGCCATCAAGATCAGAACTGCTGAAATCTGTTCTTTCTGCTGATTTGGTTGGGTGGGTCTCTTGTGTTAAATATGAGTTCAATAAAGAACTTCAATGATAAGTAAACTTTGTTCCATATTTTAATCTCTGGAGCTTACAAAGATTTACTGCTTGGATTTTACACTCCCAGATTCCACACTTATGATTATGCAAGACATTTTGTTAGTGCTTGCACTCGTATTCTTGGTCTTGAGGGCACACCGGACGGAGTTGAAGATAGAGGAAAGCTCACTCGTGTCGCTGCGGTATAAGCATAATTTTTTCCTTGTCACACCCCACTTGTAAAAGCCATGCTTTGCACTTTATTTAATACTATATTTAGGTTTGAACTAACAGCATTAGGACTTCTGGAACTACAGTTTCCCATTGGTATAGATTCTGATCGGTTCATTCAAGCTCTTGAACTTCCTCAAGTCAAGGATCACATCAAAGAATTGAAAGACAGATTTGCTGGACGAAAGGTAAATACCATATACAAAAGGTAACACAGTAACTGATCAGTATTTGATGGTTTTTATTTTTAGTTTATAGGGATTTCATTTCTGCATCCACCAATTGAATCAAGATTTCTGCCATAGTTTCTCGATTGAGTTAAGTTAATTGTGCTGCTGCCATGTCTCTGACATGCGTCTGAGAACGCAACTATTTTTATGACTTTTGATATGATATATTTCTGCCCAAATATGTGCTTAGTGACGTCGCCAAAATTCTTAATCCAGTTAAGCTTTTTTTGTTACCTTGTGTTTAAAATATGACTACTGTCCTCATATTTCCTAGTCAGTATTCTGGAACAGGAAAGACGGTTTTTTTTTTTTTAATTATTATAAAAGAAGCTTGGCCGTTTTCTCATCCGGATAGCCTTCTGGCTTATGAAACGCTATCTTTGCTACAAAAAATATATTGGAAGAATGACCATATATAAACTTATAATTGTTTTAAAATTTTTATTTATACAGAATAAGGGTTGTTATGAGATTAAAGAATTTCCCGTATTTGAAAATTAATTATAACTTCGAACTCCTAAATGGTGGCTTATTGTGAGCTCGTCTTCTCTCTGGCTTATGGTTTCACACTTCGAAGTTAAAATTGTAGATGTTCCACATTGTCTTGCATTGATTACATTACCCTCCATATCACGCAAAAGAGAATTAGTATTTTTTCCCCAGTTACAAAGGCTCCAGAATTGTTAGAAATTATGCTATATCATGTCAAGTGAGACATTAAATAAATAAAGTACATAAAATTGATTTTATAAAAGAAAAATAAGGAATTGTGAGCATTATTATGCAGACAGACTTCAAGTGCTTAGTTCAAGATGTGGGGCCTGAAGTTAAATTTACTTGGATTTGTGCAATCTAAAGTCCCAAGGATCCCCAATCCATTTATTCATCATAACATTATGTTGTTGACATGAAAGCCACTTTCGTTTACGCAACATTGATAATAAACTTCCTTACATGTTGACAAGCTTACTTATATTTTAAATTCTAGTTTTATGCATTTGGACAGGTAATGTTAGGAGTTGACCGTCTGGATATGATTAAAGGAATTCCCCAAAAGATTTTGGCATTTGAAAAGTTCCTGGAAGAAAATCCAATTTGGTGTGATAAGGTAGTTTTGGTACAAATTGCAGTACCAACAAGGACGGATGTTCCTGAATGTATGTCTCCTCATCCTCAGTTCAACTTTACTGATGCTGGTCATCCTCATCACTGTGTCTTCATCATCTTCTGGGGAAAAAAATGTCACGAGGAAAAAAATTCTCAATGATTCATTCAAGTTTGTTGTTTGCATGACAACATTATTGGTTTCTAATGAATGATTAAATAAAATTGTTATGAATAATTTATTGGGTTAGATTTTGATTTAATGCTAAATTTTACCTTCTTTATCCCTTTCTTTATCTCACTCTCAGCCAAAAACACAAAATGTCATATGAGATACGGATACCAGTAATTTTTATCATTTGTTTTTGGCAGATCAAAAGCTTTCATGTCAAGTTCATGAAATTGTTGGACGGATAAATGGAAGATTTGGAACTCTTACAACTGTTCCATTACATCATTTAGTCAGTTCCCGTGCCTCAGTAATTTGAATTACAATAGACATTTTTGCGTGCTGATATTTACAGTTGAAATATTATTTTGATATTATTTTTATGTTGCTTCCTTCGGAAAAACAACATCTATACGTGAAGGTCTTGATTGAAAAAAATTATACGACATGCCTATCATTTTGCAATAGTGACTTCAAACTCAAACTTCCTAATTTCTGTTAGTGCTGTAGTTCGCCTTTTATAAATAGCTTGCTATAGCTTTACATTTATCGAATCAATCACCTGTTCAGTAAATTGAAGATGTTCATCTTAATCTACATTCTAGAAAAAAAAATTCTTAATTTTTTGTGTGAAAATCTACTATTTGGAATTGCAGGGCTGAAAAAATTAACTTCAAATATCCATATTATATAACTGTTTGACTCTACAAAAAAAAAAATATCAGTCTGTTTCTTGTTAGTTATAAGAACTAAAATCTTATTCTACAAAAATTGATTTAGTTATCCCTAAATGTGTTGTTTTAAGCATTATTGATGTCCTGTATTTTGTTTCTCTGGTCAGACAAAACTTATCTTGCAGAGATGGTAATTCTGCCGTTGGCCGTAATAAAAGTGATGTGTAGATAATTACAAGTTCGTACATAGATCTTTGCAAAAAGCTTTAAAACCTTACTTTTTGTAAATTCACTTCTTTCTTTAAATATTACACTTTCATCTAATGATTGCTGATGCACTTTATTCTTTCAGGACCGGTCGCTTGATTTCCATGCATTATGTGCACTATATGCTGTCACTGGTATCCCTTTTCTTGCCATTGGTCTTGGATCTTTGCCCATTTTGCCTCTTAGAATTGTCAATCTTCCAACTTATCATATGTTGACCATAAAACGTGTTAATTTGAACTATTAACTTTTATATGATTACTTTCTTCCTGGAACTTTTAGATGTTGCTCTGGTTACATCTTTAAGGGATGGAATGAATCTCGTGAGTTATGAGTTTGTGGCCTGCCAAGCTTCAAAGAAAGGGGTGCTCATCCTAAGTGAGGTAACTGCTTAGCCACCCTTCTAACAAATTTAAATTGTGTGTGTTCTAAGACCCAATAGGTTAATTCACTTTTCTTTTAGTTTATTATCACTGCTTCCTTTTTTTTGTTCCGTGGATCACCCACAAGAAATTTGTGCATGGTTTTCCCAACCAAATCACCACAGGTTTTGAATCAATTGAAAAGTCTCTTATTTCGGTATCAATCACAAAATATTGCAGTGTCCTGCTCTGCAGTCTTCTTCAAACCATGGAAAACATTTTATAAATCTCTTCAATCTCGAAACTAAGCAGCCTGTACCCTTCATCTTCAAAATTGTATGGGAATGCAAGCAAATGCAGATAAAGTCACGAAATATTTTTCGAGAAATGTGCTTGAGATCGTACAATTTCTCATTCTTTCCCTTTCCTGCAGTTTGCAGGTGCTGCGCAGTCCCTTGGTGCTGGCGCAATTTTGGTGAACCCTTGGAACGTCACGGAAGTTGCTGCATCAATTGGTTATGCTTTGAATATGCCTGCTGATGAAAGAGAAAAACGGCATCACCATAATTTCATGCATGTGAATACTCACACATCCCAAGAATGGGCTGAAACTTTCATTAGGTACAAAATGATCCTTTTGATTGTTGTAATTCCATAATTTTCTGTGATTAGAGAACCTTTCTCATACATCTGGCCATTAAATCTTGATACTAATTTACTTTTAGTTTCACAGCATTTTCTTTTGCTTTGTGATAGTTAAATTATGATTCTATCAACCTTTAAAGGTAAACATTTGCAAAATGTTGCTAAACTTAGTGTTGACCTATTGTTTTCCTGTGCATAGTGAACTCAATGATACAATTGTTGAAGCTCAGCTGAGGACTAGACAAATTCCTCCTTTACTTCCTAAAAGAGAAGCTATTGAGTGTTTTTTGAAGTCAAATAATCGATTACTCATTCTGGTACACCTTTTTTTCCTCATCTTGTGGAATCCAAAGCTTCTGTATATATTTTTCTCTGATTAATTCGATGCCCTCCATGCTTACTTAGTGGGAGTTATTACAGAAACACATTGTTGTGCTTGTATCCATTATATAAGCATTTACATTTTTGCCTTTCTACGATGTTTGAATTAAAAAAAATTGGTACGAGGACTCGATGGTAATGGTCTTTTGTTTCGAATCTCACAGGCTTTTATTCATTGTGCACAGTCCCGAACAATGAAGCTAGTTGGTTAGGGACCCTTCTAACTTTAAGCTGTACCAGGGAGGCATACCAATTTGATGGTAAATGTAAACATGGATTCTATGCGATGAAAATAGCTATGAAAAAATAACTTGCATATGAATTGGTCCAATCTCCAAAAAGATGGGTTATGGCTATACTGTTAGGGAGAGAACGAGATAATTCTTGGAAGATGTGAAAATACCTACTATTTTTACTAACAGTTCATAATCCACCCACTCCCCCTCAAATATCGGTTATGGTTTCTGCATTTTTGAAATGCTACAACCCCCTTATTACATGTATCCTCACAAAAGTATGCATGTGACCGAAGCTTTAATCACAAGTTATCCAAGATAAATATAATTTATTTAACTAGGTTATCTTTTCTAGCAGTTTCCTCTTAATTCAGTAAAATTCATTTTGACCAATGAAAAGACACGGCTAAAAACATTTCTGCATTACCGCATTTCAAGATTAAATGATTAGTCAAGTATTCAGGTTGCTTCATGCATCTGAAGCAAAAGCTTCGGTGACAGTGGGCACGACTTGTTCTTTCAACAGTGTATTTGGCAAATTTTCTTGTTCATTGCATTTGATTTATTCATCGTATGTGAGCAGCTAACCTCATCCCAGTTGCCAGTACTGAATTGGAAAGTGATCCAGATTCAGGACACAAAAAAATTGTTTTTGTGCACAAGATCGTCCAAGTTTAAATAGCATAATTCCAATTTTTTTCTAGAAGCAACATGGTGAACTTAAACCCATTTTCTACTTATAGTTGTATTACTTAATCACAGGGATTCAATGGAACATTAACAAAACCAGTGGACTCCCAAGGGAGAAGGATTGATCAATTCAAAGAAATGGAGCTTAAGTTGCACCCAGATTTGAAAGAACCCTTGAAAAAGCTTTGTGATGACCCAAAGACCACAATAATTGTCCTTAGTGGAAGTGACCGCAGTGTTCTTGATGAGGTTTTCTGTTTTCACATGACCCACTTCTTAGTTACATATTCTACTATTGACTTTAAATATTCTCCAGAATTTTGGAGAATATAAGATGTGGCTGGCAGCAGAACACGGGATGTTTTTGCGGTTTACAAAGGAAGGTTGGATGACAACAATGCCAGAAAGTCTAAATATGGATTGGGTTGACAGTGTTAAGGTGCTTATTGGACTATTGGATAACTAGTATTCGTTTTGAATTGCCTTTATTTATGAAATTCTAATCTCTATCACTGATTGTTTCAGCATGTTTTTGAATATTTTACTGAGAGAACACCCTGTTCTCATTTTGAGCTCCGTGAGACCTCGCTAGTGTGGAACTATAAGTATGCAGGTGATTTGTGTTTATATGTTTCCATTGTTCTCCATTTTAAAGTTTCTCTATTCAAATTTTCATTTTCAGATTTTGTTTTTTATTAATGTTCTATGTTTATATCCATAGACATAGATTTCGGGAGGCTTCAAGCGAAGGATATGTTGCAGCATCTATTGACAGGCCCAATATCAAATGCTTCTGTAGATGTGGTCCAAGGCGGGCGATCTGTTGAGGTCCGAGCAGTTGGTGTTACCAAGGCAAGTATTCTGGTAATAGTATTAACTATTTTTGTTATCCAATAGATTTCACATTTGGTTTCCTATGCATAAACAGGGAGCAGCAATTGACAGAATCCTTGGGGAAATAGTTCACCACAATGATGTGAAAGCACCCATTGATCATGTCTTGTGCATTGGACATTTTCTGCCAAAGGCATGTGATCATTTTTTTTCCCAACTCTGTAGAGTTTTATAATGATTAAGACATTCAGTTTCAGTTTTCTGGTAGGGAAGATTTCCTTTTTCCCTCTTTCTAATTGAGCTTCCCTTCTCTTCGAACCATTCAGTGCACATTAGGCACAAATGTCGTCAAAAAAAAAGGGGAAAAATGCATAAATATATCTGTTTTCTACTCTCACTTATATGGACTGTCTAGCAAGAACTTGTACAATGTGCCATCCAATTTTGCACACGATGGAAGAAGTTGCATATATTTGTATGATAAGCAAATAAGCTACTGATAGGATACTTCTTACTATCACTTCATGAGGATAACCTGGTGAGATTAAGGAGGATATCCATAAATACATCACCAAAACCATGTACTATTACAACGTTTTAGAATTCGTCTTCTTTTTTATCTGAAGAATCTGGTAACTGAGTACCTTACAACTGTAAACAATGTTTCAGGATGAAGACATTTATACGTTTTTTGAGCCAGAGCTTCCTTCTGGACCAATACCTACTCCAAGAGCCAAGATGGTCAAATCTGTAAACAGAACTGTTACAAATCTTTCAGCGGGGACTAGTGGGCTTGTGTCATTCAACCATAAACCTCCTATATCCTATCGAACCTCAGAGAAGAGAGCAAGCAATCACACAAATGAGAAATGGTGGTCTAGGATGCTTAACCGAATGACAATGCATGAAGGCTCATCAGTTCTTGATCTCAAGGCTGACAATTACTTCTCTTGTGCAGTAGGACGAAAGTGCTCAAGTGCGAGATATCTTCTTGGATCATCAGCTGATGTTGTATCCCTGTTGAAGGAGCTGGCAGATTGTCAACTGTAAGATGTGCCTTGTGCTTCAATCAAGTGGAAGATTAGAATCCTTGCACGAGGAGCCTAGAAGGCTATAACAGTCAGAGATGCTCTCTCAGGTAAGTTCTGTTGTGTAATGTGCTAAAATTCAAGTATTAACTGATGCTTACTCCAAATTTTCAATTAAGAAAACGTAAAACCAGTACGAGCATATCTTGGCCGAGTACACTGGCATCGAGCAAGTTCCAAAAGTATTTTTTGTGTTTTTACTATTTTAATCGTCTGGATTCATTGTTCAAGCTATTTGGTTGTATGAGTTTTAACTACGAAGAGAAAGGTTGTATCTATTCTTTCAAAAATTATTGTTTCTTATTGGAAGGAGAACAACTGATTAGCTCAAACATTCAACAATAATATATGCAAGAAATCATGCAAAACAGAGCTGAAAAACTGTAAAGAACCAAAATAAAAAATTCAAAGAAGAACAGAAACATGGCTTTTATTCACTGTCCAGAATAGCCCACAATCTACACGTTATTGTTCACGCTTCAATCTCAGAGAACCACCACAGTACAAGCTTGAATCAAACCCCAAAGTAAAGATTACAAAGGATAGCACTCAGTCAAGGCCGATTATTACACAAAATAAGAAATGTCTCTTCACTATACACGGTTCACACAAGAACCCACACTAAAATTCAATGAAATCACTAAAGATTGCACAAATGAGTGAAGAAATTAGTAATCAAATGAGGAGATTTGATTTCAATAGAGAAGGAGAAGAGAGAACTCGTAGAACAGCGCATAGAAAGAGTAAGGGAATGGAAGAATCTCAAAGAAGCGTTAAGTCTCAAACCCTAGGACCCGTTTTAAATGAGTCACAAACAATCACCCATCCAACGGTGTTGGAGGCGACACGTGGTGACATCACAGGCGTCCANAAGAGTAAGGGAATGGAAGAATCTCAAAGAAGCGTTAAGTCTCAAACCCTAGGACCCGTTTTAAATGAGTCACAAACAATCACCCATCCAACGGTGTTGGAGGCGACACGTGGTGACATCACAGGCGTCCAAAATAGGTAAAGGAAAAACACAGTTTCAGCCTGCATTCTAAAAACACGTTTCTGCACCAACTTTAGAAACCAACAAAGTTTGGGCTGGGCTTCAATTCTAGCCGGGCCAATTAATTTTAGCCCAATAGCCAAAGCATCATCGTGCCATTTTCCCTTCATACTCTACCTTGGTACAATGATTCAAACTCATCAGTAGTGGTTATTCAACACATATCATAAGCACATATTGCAGCATCCATAGATCAGCAAGGAATCATCTTTAGCAAGGTTAAGCAGTTCAGGAATTTGTTTAAGGGTAGAACTTTGGTACCTACATCAGCAGGGTTATAATTAGTAGATATCTTT
>CAIGRO010089858.1:0-14711 GCA_903798355.1 Fraxinus baroniana | reverse complement strand
ACAACAAAATCATCATCTCAAATATTGTAGCCAACATCACCATCAACACCACAACCCACCCACCACCACACAAACACCGTACCACCACCACCAGATTCCCCACCACCTGTAGCACCACCATCACGACTTGTACCACCACTGCACCAAACTGTCTTAACCCAATTTTCATACATCTTGAGGTGTTACAAAAAATTCTATTTCATTTACTTTTATTTACTTAAAATGCAAAACGATAAAATCATTTAATAAACAAAATATTGGAACATCCATAAATTTNCCACCACCACCAGATTCCCCACCACCTGTAGCACCACCATCACGACTTGTACCACCACTGCACCAAACTGTCTTAACCCAATTTTCATACATCTTGAGGTGTTACAAAAAATTCTATTTCATTTACTTTTATTTACTTAAAATGCAAAACGATAAAATCATTTAATAAACAAAATATTGGAACATCCATAAATTTAAATTTGAATAATAAAATCGAGTCTTTTAAAAAAAAATTAAATATTCTCAACTAATAAATTCAATATTAATGTTATTGAACAAAACAAACTACTAAATTTTAATGCAATAAAATTTAATATTTTCATATGTTGAAATCTCTTGGCAGTCCGCTGCACCATCCCACCACACCTCCAATCGACCCGGACTAGCTTTTAAAAATTATTAAGAGAGTATTTAAAAAAAAAAAAACACCCAGTAAGATACATGCAGTTTTCATACGTAATTATATAACAGTAATATAGACAATTCATACCACATTTCTCTTTATGGAGTATATCGTTGACCAAGCGAGATACCCATCATTTCTCATTTTGAATTCCTGAAAGATTTCACATTTCGTTAGGTCGAACTCGAAGATCCACTGTCAATTCATGCATAAATTACTGAACATAAAAGTATAAGAAAACGAACAACTTACAAAAAAGCATCTTACATTGATTGATCAAACGAGCTTTTGAAAGCAAAATATACTAGAAATTTATAGTTGCTTTATATGAAAGCTGTCGTGTAAAATTTCTTTGGTGGTGAATTGTGGGACAATTACACACTATTTATAATTGAAAAGTTTAGTGGTTGAGTCATGTTGCAATTGTGATGAAAAATCGTATTTATCACATTTGATAAAAATTGAATTTCTGGTAAACAAATCACAATGTGACATTTGTACAAAATACTTATCACAAAAAATGGTGGTTCTAATTCTAATACGTGATAGTGGTGACAACTTGACTTTAAATAGAATTCTTAAAAGTAATAATAATTATCCCACATTCATTCACGTGACTATCCTCATCTCAATTTACTTTGATTTAAAAAAAAAATAAATAACAAATTCTTTAAACTTCAATATCTTTAGATTAACTTATTCGAAATAACTTTTTCTCAAGCCTAATTTACATGATTAATTACGATCTATCCTACGAGACCCATATTGATATACTTATCATCACTCAATGAAAATCCAAATGTTTGACCCAAAACATAAGAATTTTAAAACATACTCCGCTTTAGTCCCTCAACTTTCAAAATAATAAAATATAATATATAGAAGAAATAAATTTTTATTCTAAAATTTTCGAGGTGTTACAGCGGCGCTTGATGTAGCGACGATAGCGACAGATGGTGAAGAGAGTGAAAAGGAAATGTGACAACAATTGATTTTAGGGCTTGGCGCACTCTACCGAGGTCTGAGAGTGTAGAGACGGATGGTGGCGATGGATGTGGAGGTTTGAGAGTAGAGAGATGAATGGTAGCGATAGAGGTGACGACGACGGTTGCTGTAGTGGCGATTGCCGTGTAGAGAGACGGACGGTGAAAGAGTGGAGAGGAGATGGAACAAAAAATTATTTTAGGGTTTGGATAGTGTAGATAGATAAAAATAAAAACTTATTTAAGTCATGAGTTAAAACTTGATTCTTGATTTATGAAAATGCTATTTTAAAACCCCGTCAGGTTGTAATTTCCTCAATTACTAACATCCAAACCCAATTAATTCCCTCATTCAGAAAACAATGCATTCCTTAAAATCAGTCGTCTTTTTCCTCTAGCTTTCCTCCATCAAAACTCGAGTTTAATACCACACAAAGTCTAGAAAAACGATTTTATGGAGAAATTTGAATAAATACCGACAGAGAAGATAGATTCTACAAAATTGATGTAAAACACCAACGCAGATGTAATATGATGGCTCTGATACCAAATGTAAGACAAAAATCGATCCAGAGCAATTATGCGGAAATGAATTGGATCGAAAAACTGAAATACCATAGGGATCGATTCATACCTCTAGCCATTGATGATGTTGTAGAAGCTCTCATTTCTACATGTAATGGAATTCTAAACTTTCAACACTCTCAATAGATAGTATATATTGTGTTTTCAGTGATTGAGCTTGGGGACCAAAACCTCTATATATATATAGTGTATATTGTGTTTTCAGTGTTCGATTCCTCATTGGAACAGTTGAGTGATGTAATAATCAATATTGGTTGGAGCAGCTTGGTGGTGTAATAACCATGAAGGAAGGCTCCCTTGGGGCCAGGAGTATAAGGAGTGGTCGAATTCTGATCAACTTGGGCATAACCCGCGGTTTACCCCCGCCAGTTACTGAGGGGCCGGTGGTTCAGAAAATTAGTCTGGTTAAGCTGGGATATCTGGGTACCAAAAAAAAAAAAAAAACTCCCATCAAATTATGGCTTAGGTTACTAACCAATTGATGGTGAAATTGAATTCCATAAATGTTGAAATTGTTGAAACTGAAAACTCCATGAACGTTGGACCATCAATATGACCGTTGAAGAAATGGGAAGAGACTTCAACGGGAATGTGAAGAGACTTAAACTTCGCCGATGGAATTCTGCTGCAACGCCGTGACGGCGATCTGGGCCTGCTTCTGCCAGTGGCGGACTAGCTCAACTCTGTCTGTGATGGCGTTACAAATATCAAGCGCCTTCACAGAGCGATCAAGAAGGTCGGGATGAGTTTATCGAGCGGAGTCTTCGTGAAATGGGATGGGTCACAACCCATTGCCAAAACAGCCTTGACCTCAGCCTCGCAGCACAGAAAAGTATCGAGAAGGTTGCGGAACCAGGGGTTGGAAAGGAGCGGAGGGTTGCAACTCTCCAGTGCTGCACTAGGGGATTCGGTGGCGGCGGAGGAAGATTCAATGGTGGATGCGGCGGCGAAGAGGGTGGAATGAATGTTGGGCAGTCTGTCAGCGACATGCTTTTGGAAGAGTTCGAGGTCTTCGAGTTCTTGATCGTGGTTTTCCATAGCAGCCACCTGGTTCCTGCGGATGCTAATGCAATTGAGGAATGAACCTTGACCGTCGTTCGTCGCTGGCATGGTTGTATTCGCCGGGAATTTTGCATTTGGTTTTAGAGAGAGAAATTTGGGAAATGGTTGTTTATGTAGAAAAGAACTGGAAGAAGATGAAAAGGACGGTTTGGCAGTTAAAAAAAGAACTGGAAGAAGATGAAAAGGACGGTTTGGCAGTTAAAAATATTGACCAAAATCGGTTGTCATGCTTTATCGTGAACAAGACCTTTTCCTTCTCCTTGTTCGTTTGTTCATTTTAGGGAACTGGGAACATAGCATTTTGGCCCCCAAACTTTGATATCTCTTGCAGTTTGGTCTCTGATCTTCAAAAAGTAAACATGTATAATTTTACGGGCTTTTATTTAAGTATCACTTGGTCCCATTGAACAATTTTATCCTTGTCTAGGTTAGTTTCATTGAACCAAATGTACTATTGTTTAATTATTTTAGGATTTTGCAATGCGATTTTAGGAGTTATATTATTTGGATTGTTATTTTTATCCAAGTAATGAAATATAACGGCAAGAAAGAAAAAGTATGACAAAACTTAGAGCACATTTGGCCCCATTATTCCAAATTACAATGAGATGAATAATAATTTTTTGGATAGCATGTTAAAAAAAAGGAATTTTTTATTTATTTATGTATAATATTAATTTAATTGAAGAACGTATAGATGATAAGAAAAGAGAAAAAAAAAAAAAGGATTATAGTTTAATGAGAAATAATGTGGGCCAAACTGGGACTTATGACAAATATCGTTGAAAAGTTACGTTAAGTTTTCATTTTTTGGGCACGTAGATGTAGGTTTTCAATTTATCAAATGATTTGGTGATAGTGAACATGTGCTTACCGAATGAAAGTATAAAATTGGAAAGTGAAGGACAAAAACTTAAAAAGGCATAGATCTTGAGTTAACAATAAAATTAATAATTGGATAAAAAAAATTGAATTTAGAAACTGGAATGGGCTGGGCTATTTAGGCATGGACTGGGCTTGGGAGTTTGAATATTAATTATTAAATTAGATAATTTGCTAATTTGTTTAGAAAAAATAAAATAATCTAATTAATTCAATATAAAAAATTTTAAAAAACTGTTTAGATTCGATTCTTATTCAGTTATTCAATCAACTATTGACATGTTTATTCATAGCTTTGATGAGTAGTTGGAGAGGGAAAGTCGTGCTCGACAATCGGGTGCTTCGATTTGGGCATGTAGATGTAGGTTTTCAATTTATCAAATGATTTGGTGATAGTGGACACGTGCTTACGAATGAAAGTATAAAATTAGAAAGGGAAGGATAAAAACTTAAAAAGACTTAGATCTTGGGTTAACAATGAAATTAATAATTAGATAAAAAAATTGAATTTAGAAACTGGATTGGGTTGAGCCATTTAGGCATGAACTTGGCTTGAGAGTTTGAATATTAATTATTAAATTAGATAATTTGCTAATTTGTTTAGAAAAAAATAAAATAACCTAATTAATTCAATATAAAAATTTTAAAAAACTGTTTAGATTCGATTCTTATTCGGTTATTTAATTTTTGGTCTAGAATCGAGAATTGAATCAAACCTATCGATTCTCGATTCAAATATATGTTCGAGTATTTAACTTATGAAGAACCGCTCGATTTGAATTCGGTTCGAGAGTTTTGTCCAACCATTGCTATAACTCTTATTGAAGGATATGAAGTGTTCATGATAACTTGATAAGACTTTGAAAGCTTTTAATTAATTATGATTACAATCATAAAATATTTAGCGATTTCGCAAGATGATTTTTGTCCTTACTAATCGTTGTTATTCGAATAAATCTAAGTGTATAAAATTGGTTGACACAATGGTTGACAACTATGTGTTGTCAAAATCCTACTATGTGATATAAAAAAATAGTTTTTAAAAAATGAATGGATACAATAATGTCAAGCATGAAATTGTCAACCAATATTATACATGTAGCATGGTCCTTGTTATTAACACTAATCATGTGTTGAATGTCAGTTCCCACATGTCACTGCCGCATAAGTCTGGACAAATATGATTTATTTAATTTGTTATTTGGGCTTTAAATAATGTTTGAGCATATTCGTGTGTGTGATTGACATAAAAAAATATCTCTTAGAAAAGAAAATATTTTTCTTATGTCATCAATTTGGTAGATTAATAGTGGTGAAATTAAATAGAGTAAATTTGAGATGACATGTTAATTTAAAAATGATATGTCTATAATTAATTAGGTGAACAACGAGTTGGATAACAAAAAATAAACAACATATCTCAAATAATTTATCAAGGATTTTTGAAAGTTGTCATTTTTGCAAGTGACTAGAGCAAAGTGGACATTTCTTACAATTTCCACTTTATTTAATTTGTTATTTGGGCTTTAAATAATGTTTGAGCATATTCGTGTGTGTGATTGACATAAAAAAATATCTCTTAGAAAAGAAAATATTTTCCTTATGTCATCAATTTGGTAGATTAATAGTGGTGAAATTAAATAGAGTAAATTTGAGATGACATGTTAATTTAAAAATGATATGTCTATAATTAATTAAGTGAACAACGAGTTGGATAACAAAAATTAAACAACATATCTCAAATAATTTAATACATGTCGTATGAGGTCACACGAAATAGCTCAAATAACAAAACTATTATGGAAAAAGAAAGTTTATAGCAATTATTGAATCTCATTTAAAAAGTCGAAGTTATGAAATAGGTTGGAGTCATTGGATTTAACATCAATTCATGAAAACATAACATTATTTTTATGAATTTCATGATAAGAGTAATATATGTGTTGCGTTACTTGTAGAGTAACTTCAAAATATTTCAGTTTTTTTTTAATTAAAAAACAACATTTTTAATTTTTCATTAGATAATAATATTTTTATGATTTACATATTTGAATAATATATGTATATTATTACTGTGTTACTGGAAGAGTAACATTAGAATAATTCAATTTTTTTTATTTATTAAAGACGTCATTTTTAGGGTAACACCATGTCACTTGTATAACAGTATGTGTTACTTTTTATAATTAATTTGTACGGTAAAAGTTGTGTTTCTTTGTTACTTTACTATGTTAATCCATCTAAAAACCCTAAAATATTCGCCACTTTAGCCCCAACAAATCATGTCGGATTTCTTCAATGTCAAGCATACCCCGCTTCTTTTGTCCTATCAATATGATTCTCTCATCCAATGACATGCTATCTCAACAATGAAGTAACATGTTACATTAATGGAGAACAACACATATATCGTGTTCTTTAACATAAATTTCTTTCACACAAGATAAAAAACAAGTCTAGTTTAAACATTATAAATCTTGCAATTTATGTAATCTCCAATTTATAAGTGCTACTGATGTGCACAACTTATTCTTCATTTAGATTAACAAGAAATAGAAGATAACAAATAATATTAAAAAAAAAGATACATACAATACATGCTTCCAAAAGATTGAAACTTATTCCTTGTTGGGTTTGGATTAAAAATCAAAATTTTAGTGTGCGTTTTGCACGACTTTTATTTTTGTTTTTGCTTTTACTTCCTATAAAATAGCTTTTGGAGGAAGTTAACTTAATTTTTATATGAAAACTAATTTTTAAAAAAACTTCTTATTCCGAAAGTGATTTAAACGGAAATCAAATTGGACTAACGTCCTTTAAAAGTTCTTCTAATTAGAAGAAATATTTTCATTAAAATTAGTCAAATGTGTTCAAAAGCTCCTTTCGATTTTTCAAAAGTCATGCCAAATGGTCCTTCAGTAAATTTAGATAAAAGTAGATGAAATGTGATTAAAAAGTCAATAAAAATTATAAATCATATGAAATGTGCGGTTGAAATTAAAATTAGCTCAAAACTAACAAAACGAGAGAAATTGATAAGTTAAAAATTTAAAAATAAATGCTCTAAAAAAGGAAATAAATTACAGAAAAACTGCATTAATATAATATTAGGGCATTAGACCTAGAAATCAAAATCCCAAGAAATTTCTTGATAAAATTGGGTGATCAGAAAAAGCTCCTTGGCATTCTGTAAGAAACCAATAGTTCAAAGTATTGAAAATTGATGGGATTAATGCTAATTGGGAGCATTTTACAAAAAATCTGAATAACAAAATAATTACATTCAATTAAATTAAAAAATTTCCGAACAAATTCAATGAATGAATTTTGTACAAAACGACATTTTACAGAAAAAACTAATTTCCAACAAATATAGAGCATTTTTAGATCACCCCTCGAACTGAATAGATGACGGTCACGGTCACGGTCACGACGGTATATCGTAGATTTGGTGGCAAGATTTATGGTTGGATGTGGATGGTTAAGAAATGGTGGCGATTATGACGATGAAGAGAAGACAGCAGTGCATGGTGAAGTCGTGATGGTTAGGGTGGATGGTGGGTTGGTGATCATAGTGTTAAGATTTGAAAAATTGAATATAGAAAATTAGAATTTGGAATTTACTATTTATCCTCGAGGAGTGATTTTGTAACAAATTTTTAGCCAGAGTATTTTCAATACATGGGAGCAGCAATTATTGATCGAATTAGGTAGAATGACAAATGCGTCATTTAACTCTCATTTCATTCCTCATTAAAAAAGGGCATTTATGGTAAAATGTTTCCTATTGAGTCAATAATTACTGCAAAATGAGATTCACCTACAAGTTCCAACGGTCAAAAATTAATTAAAATTGGGAAAGATCGCTCCTAGATAGAATGGGAAATGAATATTTAAGAGAGTTATTTAGATGAAGGGTGAAAATTGAAAAAAATAAAAAATTATAAAGGAGGGCATATTTGAACTTTTGAGAAAAAAAGGAGGTAAATAGTGTAAATTGACGATTTTAATTTAAGTTAAAGTAAATAATTCCCATCAAATTAGCTTAATATTAAGAAAGTTGGACCATGGCTTATAATGTTGTGAAGTCCAAATAAATAGGCTAGCGGGATTTTAGTATAAATGCTATTTTGCGTTGTACTCTACGTCGATTTAATAAATCGATTTTTCAAATAGATACGAAATTTTCACCATTTACCTACAATTTAATCTAAATGACTAAAAACTTTATTATGAATGTCCAACTTTATTATGAATGTTCACATTCGTGAAATTATGTTAGATTTGTCATTCTTAGTTGTGGCCCTCTCTTGATCCTTTGTGTGTTTTTTCAAGGATCTTTTACTTTTCATTTTTCAATGATAATTGCCACTTGCATTATACGTTAAATAAATTTAACTCCTTTTACTAGCAGACCCTAGAAGTCTACAAAAAGGTCACGAGCCTACAAAAAGTAACAGAAAAATAATTTGAGATCCACTTTAGGGTGTTCGCTTTCATTTTTCTACAATTTAGCGTTTGAATCGTGCTCAAATGAGGTCGAGTGTGAACATCTTTTTTCTATTCAAATATATTTCTTATGTTGCTCCGTACGAAAAAGATTTGATATTGTATGTCTGATTCACCTAGATTTAGATTGTCTTGTCTACATTCTGACCTAAATCCATACGATATATATGCCTTGTAGTCTTTTGCTTGAGATGCACATTAATTGTATCCTTCATTGCCTTTCGAGAAAATTAAAAAGATGGGATAAAAAGCATTCCAAATTAAGCCAAGTACTTTTGGTTCTTGATCAAACTTATGACGTCGATCCACTAATTTTGCACGAAGTATCTTATTTAATTTATTAATTCGTGGGAAAGCAATGACTTTTTTTTTCTCTTTTGCGAAACATTTAGATGAATGCATGATTACAAAACATTTAGACATTAGATGTGACTAATCATGTCTTGCTGTACAGTATTTTTTTTTTAAAAAAAAATGATTAGGGAATCAATTTATTAATAAGCAAGCTTCTAAGGAAGTAAGTAGGGCCCACATGAGAATTATAAAGCAAAAAATAAGCAGCTAATGATGGAAAAAGGGGTCCATTAGAGGGACCATTTTGTAGACAAACATCTCTAATCAAATTACAAATGAAAGCAAACTCTGAAACAATTAGGATCACAATTAAAATAAAATAAAAAGACATTTGATCTCTGAGTTAATTAGCTTAACCAACCATGCTTAAAGGGGAATAGTCCCAACTTAATTTGTTGCTAATTAATTATTTGTTAATCTCTTTAATTGGTAGGTCCTAATGCCACTCCATTGCCCCCCCTTAAAGCTAAGAATAATCATTTCTCCTTTTCATTTCCCTCATAAAGTGTCTTTTTTAAAATGATTTGCATTTTACTTCCAAATTCAGTTTCCAAGCAAAAGTCACCGATTTTCAAATCAAATATGGTGGAGGATTTGCCTCAGTGAAGATTCTTCCATAGTCATTCTCATTTCTATATTATATATTGTATACGTATTAGCACATGTTAAATATGATTTTGATATATACAGGGAAAATACATTCAATGTCTATATTAACTTGTACATTAAGTTGCAATCAATTAACTTAGAAATTTCAAGTACCTTCCAATGGAGATATAAGTAGTGTGGATGTGATATGTAACGACTTATTATATAATAGATTCTTACGAAGTATTTATTATCTCAAATTAATTAGGAATGGTTGATGTCAAATGATCATCTAGTAATGGACGTACGAGTTATAGAGAAGTTTAATTTTCTACATACATATAGAATATTTGTTTTTATTTTGAGGGATAACGCTTTACGATTTTTATTTAACAACGCTTTTGGTGAATAAATAAAGAATTTAACCTAACTGATTAAAATTATAATAAAAAATAATAAAGGTTGAAAAAAAAATGATTCAATGAATATTTTGGAGGATAATGTCAAAGCTCGATCGTACATAGAGAATCTATAAAGCTATATATTCTTGCATAAAGGTCTCTCTATTTATAAAGAATAAATTGTGGGATCTCAAATGAGAAATGTGAATAATTTGTTAGGTTACTTTAGGAATTAAAATCACATAATTGTCAATCAAAATCTCTGTGTCCTTTCAAGCATAGTAATTCCACTATTATTAGAGCTTTTTGCTCATGGGATCATTGTTCAATTTCCTAATATATATCTAATTCTTTGAAGTAATGTTGCTTGTCTTGTTCTGTACAAAGTGCATTTTTTTTTTTTTTTTATCTATATACACACACTATAAGGGAAACAGATACAAAAGTGATGCAGCAAATTAGCCTAAGATGATTAATGTTTCAACTTTCAAGCAGTTGATCTACACAAAATACTGAGAATTTAGGCAAAGTATCGAGAAAATCTTCGATTTTTATTTTTATTTTTTTTATTTCATATACAAAAAAACTAAGCCAATGCACGGCTGCTACAGCTTTTAACAAAACCTAATTGCTAAGCTTAGTAAAAATTTCACTTATTAATAAATCATATTTAAAAAATTAGCAGTTAATAATAAAACAAAATCTACAAAAACCGAAAACAAAAGGAAAAGATGCCCTTCACCATGTTTGAATCGTACACATCAAAAAGTTACTTCTCTAATTAACATCAACCAAAGATTATTATATCCCTGCTCTCTTTATTAAAATGGAACACAAATCTTGGTATTAGAATTTATTAATCTCGGACGAGCAACTTAGTTAGTTTAAAGCTCAAACGAGCACTTGGATTTCAAGATAAATGTATTCAAACGTATTATCATCTTATGAAAGGATAAAATCCCACTCCAAGCGAAGATGAAATAAATAAATAACTTGTAAAATTTCAAACTTATTCCAACTACCACTCCTTTTTACGAGGCCTCACAAATCATATGAAAACTAAGGGAAAAAATCACAATATTTATTACTATTTCTTGATAGTTTGTCAAGGGTAGGTAGCATAATTATTGAATCAATTTCTTCACTAAATTCCTAGCCCAGATGGTAGAATTAGCCCCTATTTACAACTATTATTTCAAAACTCTTCAATTCTCATATTCATTTTCAATCACATTTACATGTAAACTCAATTTTTTTCTACATTTAATCATACATTTTAAAAAAAAATCACTATACAAAACTTTATTTTCTTAAAATAATGGTCATCAACGTTGATTTAATAAACTTAGAATGAACAAGCAAATCAAAAGTATATCTAAACAAAATATTATGACTATTAATTAACTTTTAGACTTGTATTTTAGTTCATTTCACAACACTTAATGCAAGTAGGACATGAAATGCATGCCCTCATCATCAGGAATAAAGGGTTCGTGATAGTCTTTAAACCAACCAGCAGTGCTGACGTAGGTGAAATTGGTTACATAGTACATGTCTACGTAGAAACTCAAAAGAGTTGTAGTATTACAGAAAGAGTTGATAGAATGTCACTTTAGGGTTAGATGGGAACATGGGGCCTATTCAGGGTCCATTTTGAGGGCTTACCCATATATAATTCCAAAATATATTTAAATGGAAATAGAAAGCTAAAGCATAATACACTCTTAAGGCCAAAAAAAATATGGGGCATCACTCTTGCTGCAACCAGCAGAAGGTTAAGAGGGGTCTTTGGTCACCTGAGGAAGATGAAAAGCTTATTCGATACATCACAACTCATGGCTATGGCTGCTGGAGTGAAGTCCCTGAGAAAGCAGGTTTGTTAGAGCTCATGTTTTGTTTTACAGAATAGGCCAAATTTTTGGATTTTGTATACACATACATGATACATGTAAATGCTTCTCATGAACATTTAATTAATTTTGTGTTGTAGGGCTGCAAAGATGTGGCAAGAGTTGTCGTTTGAGATGGATAAACTACTTGAGGCCTGATATCAGAAGGGGAAGATTTACACCAGAAGAGGAGAAGTTAATTATCAGCCTTCATGGGGCTGTAGGGAACAGGTTTTAGTGACTATACTTGTTCAACTTCTACATTCTAAACCCCCACCCCAAACACACGCACACCAGATTTTGCTGCATTCATTAGTCATTGCACCTAAAATAGTTTGAAGAAACTGAATGATGCATCTCAAAATTAAGCTGCAACTCTCTTTTATGCCATAGAACTTAACAAGATATATAAAGTTTTTTGGCTGCATTATGATGCATTAGTCATTGCACCTAAAATAGTTTGAAGAAACTGAATTCTGCATCTCAAAAATAAGCTGCAACTCTCTTTTATGCCATAGAATTTAACAAGATATATAAAGTTTGGGTCAAGGTCTTGATTATTAGGAAAAATCTTAAAGCAATGGATAACTTCATTCTGATTAAGACAAACACACTGTTCTATACAAATTATATAAGCAAGTAGAAATTTATCTTGACAAAAAGATGATCATGTACGTATTTGTGCACGTGTACATGTTTTCCTTTAAAATATTATATAAAGGAATTTTATCTTGCATTTTCAAAGACGTTAAGAAGCTAATGTCAACAGTTTCTTTTAGATTAATTTTCAAATGAAAAGTAATGCCATTTTTTGTCAAGCATAAATTATTCTTGTGTCTGCTATAAGTTTTCCTCCTTTACCACATTCTTTGTTTGCTTAGTATTTGAAGATTTAAACTTCAAGTTCACTCTTCTGTGGAATTAATAAAATCTTCTAGTGCAATCTAATAATGCTATTATTAATTCATTACAAGATTTAATTGATTTTTACTAATGAAATACTCGTGTCCCTGAGGGATTTTTTAGATGGGCTCATATAGCAAGCCATTTGCCTGGAAGAACTGACAATGAGATAAAAAATTATTGGAATTCATGGATCAAAAAGAAGATAAGAAAGCCTTCTTCGGCATCTTCAACAAACATTACACCAAGCATTATTGAGCAAAACTGCCAATTCTCCTACACGCAAAACCAGCAGATGGACTTCTTAAATCAAGATTTGGCTACAAAGAGACAGATTGAAGATACACTATTTCCTTTACCTTGTCCTCAATTCATGTTTGATATTGGTTTATCAATGGATGGTGCAAATGGAAATGTTGATGGAAAAGTTGATCAGTTTCTACAAGAAAATACTGGATTAATTAACACTGAGACATGGCAAGTAAACCAAAATCAAGAAATGAATCAACCAGTTTCTTATACGAGTGCACTGGACCCGAATTGTTTGCCTCCATTGATGGATAACCTAGAGAGTATGGTGCCTATGGAAGTGCAATCTTGTAGCATAAATTTGGAAGGACAAATGACCCTTGATTGCCTGCAGAGAAATGAGCTTAATGAATGGGATGATACACAACAATGTCCCAATTTTTTCTTTTGGGACCAAGCAGAAGGACATCTTGGTGGGCAGGAAATTTACCCTACTTCATCAAACACGGGAAATATTCTATCTTCTTATCCTTCATCTCTCTAAGAAGGACCCCATAATTCGTGTTTGAGTCTCTTTATTCTATTTATATCTGTTTTTTTGTTTTTTTGTTTGAGAGGATTTAACTTTTATAAATTTGACATAGAAAGATGAGAGATTGAATGTTTCTTGGACCATATAAGGAAACTCAAGAGACAAACAAATGCTAAAGGTGTTTGATCTTGAGACTTTTATCTCCTTTTCTCCTTCGTTATGCCTATAATGGTGTTAAATAATGACATTCTTTTGATTTTTGTCACTTATCAAATGATTATATCCTTTTCATAAGAATCAATTTTGTGTATTCTTACATGCATAAACTTGAATGTCAAAGAAATAAGTAAATCCCTTCAAAGAGTTCCCACAATACTTTTGTCGTAGAAATATTTTCAAGAAAATAAATACAAAATGAGAACATATATGGTGTGAACAGGTAGCCACATGGATGAGTAAGGAAGTCAATTTCACATTGCACCAGCAGGGTCAAGCCTAAGGCAAGGCCAGTGAAACCTCGCGTTCGGCCTGTTAAAATATACAATCCAGATTAATCTAGATTCTTCCAGTTCAGCTTATTCACGTGTTCCAGCAAGAGAATTCTTCTTCTCCACCACACCAGCACATGCATTTTATTCTAGATCCTTCTTCCTGTTAGTTTGTTAGCTATTTTTCTCTATAAATAGACTAGTATGCAATGTAATTTCTTAAGTTGAATGAATGAAAATTCTTCCTCTTCCCTGCCATTTACAGCAGGTTTTATCTTCATTTCAATTCAGTTTCTATCATTTTTGTTTTCTCAATATGGTATCAGAGCATATGGCTTCCGTTCCAGCTCTCTTCTTCTTTGATAAAGCTTCCTTGCATCTCCATGACAGAAACTTTCTTCATCAGATTCAATCAAATCAATTTCTCAAATTTCCTTCAAGGTGTTCGACAAAAGTTCCCCATTGGTGATCTGCAAAAGATCGATTCATCCTCTTCAATGAGCAATTCCGCCATTGTTGGGTGATTTCATGGAAGTAATTCACATTTCCATTGTCTTTGTCCTCCTTTTATGGAGTTTCTCATGGAGTTATTCTTCCATTTTCTATC
>CAIGRO010089852.1:0-10134 GCA_903798355.1 Fraxinus baroniana | reverse complement strand
ATCAAGTAAGGATGCATGGTTTTTCTGTTTATCTTTGATCTTTATGAACGTTCTAGTTGATCTCCGTGATGCTATATTAACTCCCACCCCACCCCCCCCCACCCAACACAAAAAAAAAAAAAAAAAGAAAGAAACCCTCCCTTGGATTCTATTGCTGATCTCTCCACGAAAAGAGCTGTTATCTGAACCCACTGCTTTTTCAGACAAAGTCATCTTTCTGCTTCTCTCTCCTTGTGCAATTTTTTATCCAAAAAACTGAAATTTCACTTATCAAAAAAATGATAAGGCAACCACATATTAGACATCATCATTCTGGAGCATGTGTTATGGCATGAAGCCTGTTGTTCCCTTTATAGTCGGCCTTATCTATCATATTGTATGGTGTTTTCGGAGATGCTTCCTTTCTTGAATTAATATAATTTGGGAATGTGCTTTGCCAATTACCTAGCTTTTTTTTTTTTTAAATCAGGATCATAGTCTGCACAGATATTCTATAGCTGCGAGTTCACAAACTGATAATAGTGAGAGTGAACATATGACTGATGATGAAAATCTAGACATAAAAAACAATGGTTATCATGATGCTGAAAATGAAGTTGGCCCTGAAACGGAAGATGATCGTGATCGTGATCGTGGACTTATTGGGAAGTTAAGTGAAAGCAGTGACTCTGCAGCCAATGATCACGACAATAAGGTTACATCTCTCACTCTCTATGTGCATGCTTCATATACTTCTTGTACGAGTGTATAAAATGTTAAAGTTGCCCCGAAATCTATGATAATCCTTTTTCCTCAAAATTTTCACTTGAAGAAAGTAAGCATTTTCATTGAAATTGAAACAAATGTTTTGGGTAAACTTGAATTCATGGAGTGTCATTTCCTCATCTCAAACACTGATATTTTTGGTTAGCTAATTAAGATTTATTATTATTATTATGAGTAACTGGCACTTTGTCGGCTGAGGACATGTTGCACCAAAATGACAAATTTGTCAGGCGTGACAAATGTATTAATAGTGATTGGTTTACATTTTTTTTGTTCCTCTACAATGGTGAATGAATCTTCCAATACTTGTGGGTCATAGTTCATATATGTCGGTTCCAGTTACTTCAATGATTTGAACATCGTTACAAAATAATTTACCAAGGTTGCTATTGTCTTGGCATTTGTTATTACCAGGTCATTGGAAATGATGATTCCGACGTTGAATCTCCAATGGATAGTCATACTTCAGCAACAAAATCAAATCCAACTACAGACCCTAAACTTCTTAGAGTATCTAATGCTTTGGTTAAAGAGCAGCTCCAACAAAATAAGCCAGGTGAAAATCCGTTGTATGCTTCAACCGAAATAATTTGTAACGAGTCTCAGCGGTCTATGGGGGAAATTTTATCATCTATGGATCAAGAGCTAAATCTATCTACTCCTGCACCTGACTCATTGGTTGAGAAGCCAACAGCCAAACATACAAATTCCAATCTGAATGTCCAGAGATCAACGTTTTGGGGAAGAAAAAATGTGAGTTTTTCCCTTCATTTTCTTTAGGTCATGAGCTTTTCAGCTTAAGGAGTCTTTCACATCCGCAACAGCAGGTGAAAGGGGTCGGGGACCTTAATCCTTACTTAATAGAATTCAACTTTTCCATGAGCCACAAAAGATTTAATACTATCGTTGTAGTGTGCATAACAGAACTAAAATCAGATCTTCTTGTTGGTGCAAATTAATCATATCCCCCACTTAGTTGCCCTATTATATTTGAGATCAACTGATTATTAGCTTTTCTCGAACTTTCCTTTTCCTAGAACCTTTTTTATAGCCAACCCACTTGTTAAATATGTTAGTCTGCAAATCAAACGCTTCCAATTGGAGTTCTTTTTGAGTACACGTTCAAATGAGCGCTCAAACACATGGGGATATGTGTTGGTTTTCTAAACTTTATCAATGGCATTCCTCATAAATTGTTTTCTTTATCCATTAGCATATGGTGATTGATTGAGTTTCTTATCACAAGGAAGCCCCTGAAAAGTTTTTAGTTCTGTTTCCAGAACGAGGGATAACAACTGATATTCAATTTAACATAGATTGCATGATTACTATTCCAAGCAAACATTATGTAGAGTTCTATGTTGGTAAACATTGTTTTTCTCCTTTCCTTCCCTGGCTCTGGTGGAAGGTGGAGTGGATTTTGATCATTTGGATTTTATGCCCCACATTTGTATTCTTAGGTTTCATCTATTTGAATCTGACGCATTGATTGTTTTCTTCTTGCAGTCAAGGAAAACATCTTCAACGGAATCAGTTGATTCTTCTGGGGAAGAAGAGTAAGATAAATCTTATTTACATTTTAAATGGACGTGTCAGATCCACACACTTGCTATCTTCTAATAAACTGCACAAGATTTACATGTTACACATTTTGCCTGAGCACATTGGAGATCTGCTCTATATGAGAATTTTTCATGTTGCTCTTTCCGAGTTGCTTTCTCTACAGGGAGAATGTTTATTTGTCTTTACAATTGGTCCTAGTTTGGGGAGTTGTAGAGCTATATGTATTGTATAATATTCATAAATGTGGAAGCATTACATTTCTATGATTATGTTTTTCCACTAAAAAATTCTATGTTCTATTTTATTCCGTTTACTTTTTCAATCTTCAATTCTGTTGTTTTCACTTCTTTACGCATAGAAGTTAAAGCACTTGCCTTCTCCTGTATTATGTATGTGGTCAAAAGGGGAAATTGGAAGGGAAAAATCAAAATGCATGGGCAAGACTTGAACTTGTTACACATGGTTTGTTACCGTGGAGTTTTTCTTAGAACTCATTTTAAGAATGATGATATCTTGCTAGTGAGTGTTTTGTGGAAGATCGTTATTCCAAAGTTTACCATTTACTATTTTGCTTAATCTTCTGCTAGAGAGTAATTTAGCGCACTTTTCTTTACCCCGGTATTTAGGGAATACCGCTTATACTGTTTTACCTAGTTGGATTATTGCTCTTAAATTATTTATTTATTTAATTTTCACATTTAACTTCTATGATTTGTTTATAGGCTTGCTATCCAGAGATTAGAGATTGCAAAGAATGATTTGCATAAAAGGATTGCAAAAGAGGTAATTTTTACTGTAATGAGTGTTCTTACCAAATATGTTTAATGTTTGTGAATAGATTTATTTTTTCCTCATTGTTAGGCAAGAGAAAATGCAATTTTGCAAGCTAGCTTGCAGAGAAGGAAACAAGCTCTGCACGAGCGTCGTTTGGCACTTGAACAAGATGTATGTATTGGTTATACTTATTTAAAATTTAGCTTCTTTTCTTTTCGAGGAATGCTTTTCGATCATTCCATAAAAAGTGAGTGCTACTTGTTAGCCCCCTTTAGTTTAGCTACTGCGCTGGCAAAAGGCATTATTTCTGTAAGGGTGTATTTGATTGGAAATTTTTCCATGAAAAATGGCCTTTTCCCACCTAAATTCGAACTTTGGAGTGTTTGATTGTCATTTTTTTCTATGGAAAATTTTTTCCTACCTTTGAAAATATGCCTAGTTTTCTACACTTTCTTTGGTTGGGGGGGTGGTAGGTTTTGGTTTTCCTCAAAATAAGGAAAACATTTTCTTTTCTAGGAGACATTTTCCATACCAATCAAACACACCGACTATTTTTGTGTGTACTACAGTACATCCAATTTTTATTTATTTTTTGAATGGTGACCTTATTTGTATGTCACATGAAGTGTACTTCTTATGCTTTATTGTTTGACTTCTGTGCTCCTTTGACACTCCAATTCCTTAAAATAGTTTGCAGTACCCGACTACATGCACAACCTCTTCTCTTCACTTCATATATTAATCTAGTTTGCAGACTTAGCCTTGGTTCTGATATAGGTTGCAAGTCTACAAGAACAGTTGCAAGCTGAAAGAGATTTACGGGCTGCTCTGGAAGTTGGCTTGAACATGTCATCTGGACAGTTTCTGGGCTCTCATGGTATGGATTCCAAGGTTTGTATCAATAGTTAAATCTCTCTGTAATCCTAATCCTACAATTTTGCTACCATCTGATGTTTTGTCTTCTATGTAGACGAGGGCTGAGCTTGAGGAGATAGCTCTTGCTGAAGCAGATGTGGCCAGATTGAAGCAGAAAGTTGCTAAACTTCATCATCAGCTAAGTCAGCAACATGAGCATCACTATGGCACTCTCCCTGATGCATCCGATCCCTATCAACGTGCCACAAATCACAGTCCTCAGCAGTGAGTCAAAAGCACATTACATCATCTTATGTTGCTTTCGGTCTTTTTTGGAATTAGATGTTCCTTTATTACATTTGACTATGTTCTCATCCCACCTGAATACTTGGCATATAAGTAAGTAGAAAATGACTGAACATAATTTACAATATAGATTAAATATGGAAATGCACAAGATTTGCGATATGGTCAAGCGAGTTAACTGATGATACAAGGGGCGGCTTGTGTCATAAGATGATCTGCTTGACAGTGAAACTTTTCTTCCCCTTCTCTATCTGACCTTTACAATGGACATACGATTGTCTGTAGCAGAAAATTTATCAAGAATCTGGGAATCAGTTCTCAAATGCGAGGGAAACTAAATTACGAAATTGAATATTATTATTTCCTATCTGACATGCCAAAATAATGTAGCCCAATATATAAAATTTTCTTCTGTGAACAATGTTTACATGCTTGTACACTTCTACAGATCCAAAAACATACACAACATGCCTTCGTGACATTTGATTCACTTTAAGTTGCAATTTAATTAGTTTGACATTTATTAGATGTATTATATATTGGGATGAGAAAGCTTATTGTTTTTCGCTTCAGGAAATATTTCCAGCATGATTTTGACTCGACGCTTGCTTTCTGTAACCATGAAAGGAAACAAAGAACTGAGGTGAGTGACATATCAATCTTTATATTTAATCTCACGCCTTCTTGTTCAAGTGTGACACATTGCATTATCTGGGACTTGTTTTCCATCGTAACTGTGAAGCATTAAATTATTTATAATAGGGAAAATTTACAGAACTTGCCCTATATATAAGGGTGTACTGACATTTTTACATTCCTTTCGGAAATTACTATTTACATGCTACTTTTTCATAAGCGCTAACAAACAACATATTCCATTTAGTCTCTGTCAAAACAAATTGGAAAATATTTACAGAACATATCCTGATTCCTGCGCATAAGGTTAGTTATACTTTACATACCTTGTTTTCCAAAATTATAATTTACTTACTACTATTTCGTAAGTGTTAAAGAATAACATATTTCATTATGTCTCTGCCAAATAAATAGGACAAAAATCAAAAAATGTGATCTTTCGCTCAATAATACCAAAAATTTTAACTTAAAAGGCAAGACAATCGTGTAAAAAAGAAAAAAACATATGATATAGCAACATGCAATTCGTAATTTTTGAAAACGCAGAATGTGGAGTGTAATTATACCCTATACAATACGTATCTTTTGTAATTTTGTTCCTTTTCTGGGATGGAGGTTTAACTGAATATATCATTTGTTAACATTGTGAAATAGTAGTACGTAAAGGTAATTTCCGAAAACACAGCATGTGACATGTAATATATACTATATTGAGATCCGCATGCTGCAAACCAAGCATGATTACGTATTCTATCCTGCTCATACCTTGCATGCTGGTGGTTGGATTGATTCCATAGGACTTGTTCACATGGAGTCGTAGATTAGATTAGATTACAAAAAGTAAATTTTTTATTTTTTCGTGGAGCAAAATCTGTTAGAATCTCTAGAGGGGAAAGTGAAATTTACTCTCTTTACGACATCTAACATCGACCACCTTAGTTATCATACTGTAAATATATATTTTTATTTTAATCCCTCAAATGTTGCAGGAGTTGGTAGGGGCAGATCGGAGAAATATTAGAGGACACGTCTTAACATCAGGCAGCAGTAGTAGACGACCTGCTCGGCATCAGTTCCTAGATTCAACAGGATTGAGCGATTCTAAAAGTACTGGGGCATCTACGAGTTCATCTGTGGACAACCTCTGTCACGTTGATTCTGCAGCCATACCTTGCACATCTAGAACAGCAGAGGTAGGATTCAAACTATCATGATGTTTTGATGACGCTTGTATCAATTGACATATCGTGAGTGGAATCTACGTTGAATTTTTTTGATCCTAGAAGTGCTATAATGTGCAGGTGATAGATGATTCTAGACATCCCTCAGCAGCAGCATCAACTTTGGTCGAATTGACAACACGTCTTGATTTTTTCAAGGAAAGGAGGTCTCAGTTGATGGAACAACTCCAAAGCATCGATTTAAACTATGAAACATCGCAAGATAATATGTATAGATCGTCATCTCTTGACTGGAACTGATCATGGTTCCTTCTTGCAACCTTGTACATTCTTTGTCCCGGCAGTATATAGTCGAATATCCTATTTTCTAGTTTTGTTTTTGTTTCGCATTTTTGGAGACCACGAAGACTGCAATTAGCATCTAGACTGTAATTCTGTGTAATAATTCATAAGACAACGTTCTATGTATTGAAAGTGATCGAGGATTTTGGTTGAATGAGACATACTCGATGTATGTATTTTTGTAAAGACACTGCAAGGATCATAAATTCCATATATCCTGTGACTAATGTTATGTTATAAACTGGTTTCTGTTGAATGATATTTTATGCATATTTAAGTATGGCCCTGAGACCACTCTTGTAATAGGGTGGTTCGTGTGGACTGCATGGTTTTAAGCCACGCTTTGCCATTTTTTTTTTTTTCCTTTTACCCTGGCTGGGTCGAAAGAGGGCTGCATAGAGCTCGTCGTGGAGAAGTGGCACATTGTACTAAGGGCCAGTTTGGGACAGTTTCTTTTTGCTCCTGGTAGAAGAGTTTCTCTTGAGGAAGTTACTTTTGACCAATTTCTTTTGAAAGCTCTTCTAGCCAAGTAAAGTACTAAAAAATTATTGAAATATGATCAAAAACAAATTTTTAGTCTTGAAAGCAGTTGTTGGCTTTTCAAAAGCCCCGCCAAATGAAACCTAATTGTTCTGTGACCTTGAGGATTAAAAAAAGCAGAACCCTGCAACTTAAGTGCAACCAGTACACACGACATTCTGGGTATTTCAGAAAATCCTGGTAATGAAAGAGATGAGATTCAATATTGAAACCGTTTGAAGAAATGCAAAATGAAGAAAAACAAATTACAAAAGGTAACTTCTGCATACAAAACAATATAAGAATTCATCGTTCTATTGGTAAGAGTGGTTGGTTTGACAAAAATATTTCTATCGAGTATTCTCTGTATATAGTCCCTGTGACGGCCACCAAAACAAATCGTTCCAATAAACAATCATTAATCTCATCAAATGTCGAAGTTTCAAGATTATCGTCTCTCAGCCTCTAGTTATTCCGTGTCCCATCCAGGAATGTTTGCAGTTGCCTCGTTTACTGCCTTCACAATTCTTACCTGTATATGAACACACAAGCAATGAACCTGTATAGCAAATCATTTTCTTCTTCTCGTTTTAGGATCTTTATTCCCTGCGTAAACAACTACATATGCTACCTACTACAACACCTACTTGCTTTGGACAGAACATGAGTTCGAATAATCTAAAATACTAATTCAACACAATAACTGAAGGCATACTTTCACGTACAAGTTATTGGAATTGTATTACAAATAGTAACAATAGCTAAAGTGCAACGTTAAAGAGAGAAAAAAAAAATGCGTATTGTATATGGGAGAGTTCATCGAGCCAATTGATTCATCCATTTTATAGAAATAGTAGAGATGCACAATGACAAAAGGTTAAGATGATAATAGCAAGGCATACGGGAGGGGGCAGTGGGAGATTTCTTGGCGGAGGACCACGAAGATAGGATCTCTTGTCAAATCTCCATTCTCCAATTTTTCCACAAGTTAAACTCTCCCTGTTAAATTGCCATAGTTCAACAGCATTATAGAAACGAAGACATGTCTTCATTGGAAAGAAAACAAAAGGCTAGAGTTATTTTTAGTATAATTTGGTTACCTTCATGTTGTAATCACATCCATAGGGCTAAAATTACAAATGATTCGTGTTAATTATTGTGAGATTTATAGAAATTTGTTGAAAATAAGGAGATAATCATGCGTACCTGTAACATGAAGTGAAGTCTTTGCGAAGAATATGCCGCACGCCTTGAAAAGCAGATGCAACTGCATACGCGTACCTATTATACAAAGAAATGTCAGCCAAATTAAGATAGTTAAAAATATTCCAAGACCACTTATATATCTAAAACCCAGCCAAAAGCCTTATCAGTCTCTGGGGTCATCTTTCATCCTCAAGGGCATGTTCATCAATGTAGGCGCAATTTTCTCCAGAATCACCTGCAACAATTAGATTGGTCAATACAGGAAACTTCGTTGAGGTAATTTTATTGAGTATGAAGGCTACATCATAAAATAACAGCAATTTCATGACATTTTTAGATAGAGCTCTATAAAATCATTAAAACCAACGACTGGCTTGTTTTATATTCTTGCTGCGCCTTAAAAGGTCAAGGGGTTTTAAACCAAGATAGCAGATGGGTATTACCTTCAAATGTTTGGCAAGAATAGGCACCTTCTCACCTTGGTGCTATTCACTCGGCTGTTACTGAATTTTTCACCTGGTTGTCTAGACTCACCAGACAGAGACCATTATACCCCTCAGTGAGTCAATCCTACCACTATAAAAATGAAAATAAAAAACAAAAGATATGTAGAAAAGCATCAGATCGCTTATTTATCTTTTAGTATAAATCCAAACATGTCCAAGAAGACCGAAAAAGAAGGCAGCCTTTTGACGGTACAACATATATTTTTTCAGTAAGCTTTATTCAGCACATGGAGTCGTTGACTTGTTAACATAGGTATCAATTCACGTTTTTGTTTTAGATTACTAAACAGAAAATGTTTTGATGTAATAAAGACAGTAGTTTCTTTTGTTCAACAATGGTAAATTAAACAAAGAGTCAGGATATTATGTTGCCTCATAAGAAAACAACTAAATCAGCTCAAGCGAAGCCACATATCAGGCAGATGGCTAATCTATGATAAGAGCCAGAAGCTCCATGAAACCGAGCAGAAAAATCCGGAAGTGAATTTGGATAATTTATGGCCCAGTGAACATAAAGCAACAACTAACATTTTGGATGAGGAACTTGTAGAATAAAATGGGACATTATAAGGCCACCTTTCCATAAGAACTGAAACATTACCCTTAATTCATTAAGCCCTCTATATTATGTTACCACTGATGAGCTGAAGCAGGACCTTTGACATAAAATATGCATCAAAACTTCAACCTTCTAATTCCCATACCTACACCCATTTGATATTCTCTAAGTATGAGAAACTCAGAAGACAATCTCCTATTAGCTTATGCACCATGTTCCAAAATTTAAAAGTTGGCAAATAAGGTAATTGCAGGTGTAAAATATAAATCAATGCTCACCCGATCAAGCCCCTCTGGAAGAGGATCGACAACAACAGTAGGGATTTCCTCCATCAAATTATCCGGCTTTCCTGAATGCAGTACCCGAGTAAATCCTCCCATGTCTGATCCATATGCATCTTTCATCTTTATTCTTTTTATTATACCAACAGTACATAATCCGGCACTGCCATTTGCTATAAGGTGCATCAGTAGCCGTCAAAGCAACATGGAACTTTGGGCCACCCTCCCACCTCTTCACCTCATCGGACATCCTCGTAACAGGAAACATACGATTCATCTGAACCACTATGACTACCCTTATGGTGCATTACCAGAGTTAATAAATTATATGTCGCGAAGAAAACCCCCAAATATAATAACACCAACAGAAAAGACGAACGCCCCATATTTTCCCTCGTAATCATCTATCCTATGCTGATACTATGAAGCACCAATTCTTATATATTTTTTCAAAGTCAACCCACAATCCAATTGCTCTATCTAAACATTTTACTTGTATAAACAAAACCAAGCCTTTAATTCCTTCAATTCACTAGTCCCAAAACTTAGTTTTAGAATGAAGATTACACCTTCAAAATAAATATCAAAACCTAAACAAAAATTTATAGGAATACATTCACAAGCTATTTACATACATAAGA
>CAIGRO010089826.1:0-11271 GCA_903798355.1 Fraxinus baroniana | reverse complement strand
ACTGAAAGAAGATATTTTGGAAGTATTAATGTGTAAGAAGGACTAACAAGATGGTTATTTTTTAATGTAAGATAAATATGCCAGAATTGCATATTGTCAAGTAAGTGGTAATTAATTTAACCATATTAATCAAAATTTATTATTTTTTAATACTTTTTAATTTTTTTAAGAAATTGTACACGTAACAGGTTGTTCGTGTACAATTTTTAACCATGCCTAATCGAAATTAAAGTAGCCAATCCCAAGTCCGGATAAAGGATCATGGTTTATCTTTATTTCTTTTTTTTTTTTTAAAAAAGGTTTATCTTAAAAAAATGGAAAATGGACAAGCTCGAGAGCCGAAGCTCGACTCAGCCCACGAGTAATGAGTTGAGCAAAAGCTCGGCTTGTTATAAACAAGCCGATCTCGTACACCTTAGAGCCAGCCGGCTCGACTTGAACCATTGCCACCTCTAACTCTTAGTAAAGTGATCAAACACTGATAATAAAAAAACATGTCAAACAATAAACCTTTCTTTAGACCGATTTATTGGTCACACGTGAAATCGAATAATCGCCACATGTTTATCACCACAAGTGTATGTGCAATTCAGCTAAATATTGACATTCCGTTGGGCCAATCAAATATTTACATGAATAACACACACATAAACACATTTTAATACTCTAAGTTAATTGATTACCACGAGAGATGTTGCTTCAATTAATTTACTTTTAAATATTATACCTCTCAAAAGTGTAATTTGTACCAAAACTTGGAAAAGAAAATCACCGAATTTGCCGTTTTATTTATTTTGAAACTTTAGGAGCCTAAGGGTTAATAATCCAAGAGTTTAGGGGTCAAAAATTAATTTTCCAAAACATTAGAGATCATGAATTAATATTCAAAACTATAGGGGCCAATTTGAACAAATTAAAAACTTTGAGGGTTTAATGGAAAAACTCAAAACTTTAATGGCCCAAATTAATTAATTTTCAAACTTCAGGGACAAAATTATTAAACCCAAAACTTTAAAAGTCCAATTTGGATGAACTTTAAATTTAAGGGACTGAATAATTAAAAAGACATTTTAAAAATTGCAACCCTAACCCTAAGCTGAAATGCAAGCAAGGACTCGAAATTATCTAATTTTCAGCCCAGGTCCCCATCCCAAAAAAATACCCACCACCCTAAAAAATTCAAGGGAAAGAATCTCGGGGGTGGCGTCGTGATCTGAGCTAGTGCTTACTATTGCGTATAGCGCAGCGACGAGCTTTGCTGCAGTACCATGCTGTGCGACTATCACAACAGCGCTTTGTGTACTGCCTCATACCAGTTGGCGGCGTAACATGAAATGTTTTTTAAAAAAACTTAATCATGGAAGATTGACTGAATTTTTTTCAAATTTAACAAAAATAAATTCGGAATTACTAAATTCGAAAACAATAAAATTATCACAAGAACCAAATTAAATTTTGGATTCTCAATGATTCAGCACGAATATGCTCTAATACCACTTGTTGAGAAAACCATTACCATTATAATGATCTTTCATGTTGGATCACCAAAAATTTATAAACCGAAACGGAAGCGTACCTGAATCAGACATGGTTAATGCAATGAATGAGTTTTGCGATTTTTAGCCAGATCAACACGTTGTTCCTTTTTTTTTTCTCTCTGATGATGGGATTCAGAACAGAATGAACAATCACGTATAATTAATAGCGCGATTGAAAAAGTTTATTGTATAGTAATAACCTTTATTAAGGAAAAGAATCTTAAATCTCATTAGCTATATTTTTTTAGTATTTTTCCAGTACTAGAAACCAAACATGCGCTAAATTTATAAACATATAAATCAACTTGATATGCTGACTATATCTGATTTAATCAAATAGCAAGCAAATAACTAATTTTCATGTGTAAAGAAAAATAGAGTTCATTTTTCACAAACGTTATATTATTTATT
This sequence comes from Fraxinus baroniana, assembly GCA_903798355.1. NCBI lineage: Eukaryota > Viridiplantae > Streptophyta > Magnoliopsida > Lamiales > Oleaceae > Fraxinus > Fraxinus baroniana. The sequence continues at coordinate 9,322 of CAIGRO010089826.1, read as the reverse complement.
AAAAAATGAAACAACTTTAAACGACATCAAACCTGAAAATGGATTCACGAACAACAGGTCAAAGTATATTCATGAACCACTGAATTACCCAATAATGATTTTTATGAACATTCTATAACAATAACAATCCAAGAAAATTTAAAATTGAATGTATACAACCCATTCAACTCCTTCTAGCTGCCATCAAATTAAGTACATACATACATAAAGCTGGCAATTCGTCAGAATCTTGTTGGAAATTGGTTTTGAAAGATTGAAATTTGGTTAAGTGATAAAACCAAAACTTGAAAAAGTGACTTTCATGTCAACTTCGACCAAATATTTGGAGTTGATCCGATGGTCAAATTACAAAAGTAAATATACCAACTTGTTCTACTCATTGAGTAAATTTTCATGGTATATTTGAAATCTTAAAATCAATTCAAGATGAATAAGAAATTAAGGTCCAAAGTTGGGAAGAAAATATATGAAGCTATCTGAAAAATTGACTAAGGCTGTTGCTAGTTTATGGCTGAGCTGTCGCTTAAGCGACATGTCAGCGATGGGCTAGCGAAAAAGTCATTGTTTTTATTCACAATCTCTCATCCTCTATATATAGGACCCTAGGGTCGTCCCAATCTTTACACAAATGATATGCAATCGTATAGCATTCATTTTCTCTCATCTCTCAACCAAATCCTTGCATTATTGTTGCATAAATTTTAGTTTTCTTCACTTTGCATACCAGAGTTCATAAACTAAGTTCTGGTTCGTCGTTTCTTGTGTGTTGTAGTGCTACTCATACAAGAAGATAGTAATTGTATCTTGGGAGTTGATTGCCATAAAATGTAGGCACCATTGCTGGGCAAATTCGACTTAAAGACAAAGTGTTCAACACTTGCCTCGACTTTGATATTATTGCTGCTATACTGCACATTTTTAAGAATTTATTTGGAGTCCATTTCCTATCGTTATTCTGTCGAAGTTTCTACAGAGTTTTAAAGGTAACTTGAAGTATTTCTTGGCGTTTTTTGTCACTCCATACACGAAAATTTTCCAACAATCTTAAGTCGAATCTTGATGGAATGACTTTGATCTTCGGTTAAAGCATACATTGGTTTAACTTCTTCTACTCTTCTATTGATTGTTGATGACTTCAATTTTCAATACCAATACTACTTCGAATATGGGAACTTCGGAGGGAAGTGTTCCTAATGTGGTGATTCCTCCGGTTATGAATGTCCCTACCGATTCTATCCCCCGTGGAGAACAATCGGAGAAATTCAATGAGGCTGATTTTAAGAGATGGCAATAGAAAATATTGTTTTATCTCACGACCCTCAACTTGACGAAATTCTTGAATGAAGATGTTCCCGCCGTACAAGAATGGGAAAACAATATGGGCATCGTTAATTTCTCTAGATGCATGGAAACATTTAGATTTTCTATGCAAGAATTACATTCTGAATAGATTAGAAAACTCGTTGCATAACGTGTATAGTTCCAAGAAATTTACAAAGGAACTATGGGAGTCCTTGGAAAATATATACAAGACTGAAGACGCAAGAGTTGCAGGTTACAAAATGGAATAGATTCTAATACCATCATCAATCAAGTGCAAGAGTTGCAAGTTATCCTACATGATATTCATGTGAAGAATATGTCTATAAGTGAATAATTTCAAGTGACTGCAATCATTGAGAAACTCCCATCTATGTGGAGAGACTTGAAGAACTATCTTAAACACATGCGTAAATAGATGAATATTGAAGAGCTTAAGGCCCGATTGAGAATTGAAGAAGACAATCGTAGTACGGACAAGCGTGTTGGAAATAACATACCACAAGCAAAGGCCTATGTAGTGGAATCCAACAGCAAAAGCAAAAAAGAGGAAGCATTCTGTTGAGTTTTTAAAAAAGAACACAAAGAAGTTCAAGGGCAATTACTACAATTGTGGAAAGGCTAAACATCATGCTATTGATTGTAGCAAATCGAAGAAGCAAGCCCAAGCGAATATCACCAAATTTGATGCCATATCAAATGGTATATTTGATATGAATTTGTCGGCGATTGTATCCGAATACAACAACATTGGAAACCCTATGGAGTGGTAGGTTGATACGGGTGCTACTCACCACATATGTACTGATAGAGGAATGTTCACTTCATATACTTCATCTGAGGGAGAAAAGATATTCATGGGGAACTCTTCAACTTCAAAGGTTTAAGGACAAGGCAAAGTGATATTGAAGATAACATCGGGGAAAGAACTTAGCCTCAACAATGTTCTTCATGTGCCGGGTATTTGTAAGAACTTAGTTTCGAGTTATTTGTTAAGTAAGAATGACTTTAAATTATCTTTGTATCGGATAAGTTTATACTTACAAAGAATGACATGTATGTAGGAAAATGCTATGTAAAAGATGGACTATTCAAAATGAATGTCCTTACTATTGTTCTGAATAATTCAATAAATAAAACGTCTTCTTCCGCCTATATTCTGGAGTCGTCTAATTTATGGCATCATAGATTAGGACATGTAAACTTCGATTCAATACGGAAATTGTTGAATTTACTTCCAAGTATACATTTCAATAATAGAAAATGCGGAATATGTGTAGAGGCATAATTGCCCAAAACATCATTTCGTTCGGTTGAACAAACCACAACACCTTTGGAACTTATTCACACAAATATTTGTGACTTAAAGTTCATACAAACGAAAGGTGGTAAAAAGTACTTCATCACGTTCATAGACGATTGTATAGGATACTGTTATATATACTTGTTGAGAAGTATGGAAGTGTTTAAACACTATAAAACTAAAGTTGAAAATGAACTTGGAAAATGATTAAAAATGATTCGTAGTAATAGAGGTGGAGAGTATATTGTACCATTTGAAGAGTTTTTTTCCAGAACAATGAATTGTTCACCAAACTACTGCTCCATATTCACCTCAATCTAACGGGGTTGTGGAATGAAAGAATCGAACCCTTAAGGAAATGATGAATGCCATGTTGATTAGTTCAGACTTACCTAAAAAATTATGGGGAGAAGCTGCTATTTCTACTAATCACATCCTAAATAAAATACCACACAAGGATAAGGTCGAGTCTCCTTATTAGTTATGAAAAGGTCGTAAACCTTCCTACATATACCTTAAAGTATGTGGGTGTTTAGCGAAGGTACAAATACTTAGGCCTAAACAAGTGAGGATTGGACCTAAGACAATTGATTGTATCTTTATCGAATATGCTACTAATAGTAATGCATATCGATATTTGGTTCATAAATCCAAATTACTTGATGTACACGAAGGTACAATTATTGAATCAATGAATGCTGCTTTGTTTGAAGATATATTTCCTTGTAGGGAAAAGGCAACAAGTTCGTATACACGAACTTATGATGAAAATGATGAGGGAAGTATTCAAACAAATGAAGAGCCTAGGCGTAGTAAGAGACAACGAATTCCTAAGACATTTGGTCTAGAATTCGTAACTCATTTGTTAGAAAATGATCCTAGGACATTTGATGAAACAATGTCCTTACCTGACGCTCCTTTATGGAAAGAAGCAGTAAATAGTGAAATTGAATTCATAATGAACACCCACACTTGGAAGTTGGTTGATCTTCCTCTGGGAAACAAAGCGTTAGGTTGCAAAAGGATCTTTAAAAAGAAATTAAAACCAGATGGATCAATCGATACATACAAAGCTAGACTAGTAGCCAAGCTAAGGGGTATAAACAAAAAAAGGTCTACATTTCTTCTATACCTATTCACCCGTGACAAGGATGATGTCTATACGTGTCTTGATTGCAATCACGACATTGCATAATTTATAAATACATCCAAGTGGATGTGAAGACTGTATTTCTAAATGGTGAATTAGAAGAAGAAATATATATGGAACAACCGGAAGGGTTTGTTGTCCTCGGGAAACGAAAAGAAGATATGTAAGCTTATAAAGTCACTTTATGGATTAAAATAGGCACCGAAGCAATGACACGAAAAGTTTGATAGAACTATGATGTCAAATAGCTTCAAGATCAACGAATATGACAAATGTGTCTATGTTAAAACCACACCTAATGAATATGTGATCGTTTGCCTATATGTTGACGATATGCTAATAATGGAAAATAACTTGAATATCATTTCCTCGATAAAGAAAATGTTAACGAAACATTTTGACATGAAAGATATGGGAGTTGCATACGTCATATTAGGGATTAAAATCTATAAGACGCATAATGGATTGTCGTTATCTCACATTATATTGAGATTATACTTAAGAAGTTTAAGGCATATGACGATAATCCTATTAAAACACCAGTTGACTTGGGAGTACATCTAGCCAAGAATACTGGTGAGCCCGTATCTCAATTGGAGTATGTACGCGTTATAGGCAATTCGATGTATGTCACTAACTGCACGCGTCCAGATATAGTATACATTGTCAACAAATTGAGTAGATTTACAAGTAGTCCGAGGCATTGAACCGAGTTCTTAGATACCTAAAACACACTACTTAAGATATCATGTGGTGTTAGAAGGATATACCAATACAAATTGAATATCTGATACGAAGGATTCAAAATCTAGCAGTGGTTATGTGTTTACCATTGGAGGGGAGCTATGTCCTGAAAATCATCTAAGCAAACATATATAGCTCGATCCACGATGGAGTTTGAGTTTATTGCTTTAGATAAAGCTAGAGAAGAAGCAGAATGACTTTATAATTTCCTTGAAAAAATTCCATGTTGGAGAAAATCGGTACCAGCAGTTAACATACACTGCGATAATCAATCGGCAATTGAAAGAGCACATAATATCATGTATAATGGTAAATCTCGACACATACATCGGAGAAATAATACCATTAAACAATTGATATCAAATGGTATAATCTCTATTCAATATATTAGGTCAAAAGAGAATTTGGCGCATCCTTTGACAAAAGAAATTACTAGATCAAGTATACCATCTTTCGAGAGGAATGGGCCTAAAGCCTATTAAATAAAAATTGCTATGGCAGAAACCCAATCTCGTAGATTGGAGATCCTAAGATCTTGGTTCAATGGAACAACTCAGTCATAAACAATTCGAGGTAAAGCACTTATTCCCATTCCTAAAGTGTAAAAGTACTAAAGTAAACATGTACAAGGATAAGTGAAAAACTTTTAATGATTCCCGTACCTTGAAGAAGAAAGGTAGAAGATCACCTATGTATGTGTGAAGTGGGGTCACTTCTACGAGAATTTAAGGATTAATTCTCCAAAAGCACTTACGAAATCAAAAGCTGCTCAAGACCTAAAAGGACACAACCATGAGAATATAAATGGTTAGTGAGTTATGGTATTAGTACAATTGCCTGAATTTACATGAATGTGTGGATGGTTACGACTGGATAGTTCAAGACATCATGTTCTCCAACTAGCCTAGTAAATTCGATTGTATTCAACTAAGGAAGGTTCAAAGCCACCTATCCTGATGCTATGACTTGTCGCACGAACTCCGTTGTTAGAGTCTATATTCATTTGCATTTGTTGTACATATCGCAAAGTTTTCATTCATGCGGGGGATTGTTGAAATTTAGTTTTGAAAGATTGAAATTTGGTTAAGTGATAAAACCAACACTTGAAAAAGTGACTTTCGTGTCAACTTCGGCTAAATATTTGGACTTGATCCAATGGTCAAATTACAGAAGTAAATCGACGAACTTGTTTTATTCATTGAGTAAATTGTCGTGGTATATTTGGAATCTCAAAACTAATTCCGAATGAATGAGAAATTGAGGTCCAAAGTTGGGAAGAAAATAGAGAAAGTTGTTTGGAAAATTGACTAAGATAGTTGCTAGCTTATGGCTGGACTGTCAATAGACTAGTGAAAAAGTCAATGTTTTTATCGCTCGAGTGAGGCGATGGTGATATGCTAGCGACAGTGAATGGTGCGATCTTTGGCCAGAGTTGCTGAGTTTGGAGCACGATATTTTATTTGCAACCCCTCATCCTCTATTTATAGGATCCTAGGGTCGTTTCAATATTTACACCAATGATATACAATCATATAACATTCACTTTCTCTCATTTCTCAACGAAATTCCTGCATTTTTGTTGCATAAATTCTGGTTTTCTTCACTTTGCATACCGGAGTTCATAAACCAACTTCCGGTTCGCCCTTTTTTGTGTGTTGTAGTGCTACTCATACAAGAAAATAGTCGTTGTATCTTGGATGTTGATTGCCATAAATCATAGGCACTGTTGCGGGGCAAATTTCGACTTAAGGACAAAGTGTTCAACACTTGTCTCGACTTTGATATTATTGCTTCTATACCGCACATTTTTGAGGATTTATTTGGAGTCCATTTCCTACCATTACTCTACTGAAATTTTTACAGAATTTTAAAAGTAATTTGAAGTATTTCCCGACATTGTTTGTCACTCTATACACGAAAATTTTCCAATAGATTTGAAAATGAAAAAGTCAATGTGTCCTTCCAGCTAGCAGTCCTTGATGAGAACAGATCATAATTGCTGTTAAATCTGACCTGAGGCAACCATTGTTTCTGCCATTAGATGCAAATTATCGGTGGATTGCCACTGCTTGATCCTTGCACTGGTAATGACTTGTTAAAATATATAATTCTTTACATTAAAACTAGATATATATTGTAAGATGTGGGGATTTCTTAATGGAAAATAATATAGCACAATTCAACAACTAGGACTTTATAATTCTTGACATTATAAAAACATGGATTAAAAGTTTGAATGGAAAGTAGTTTGCTTAGCGCATCAAACTTGAATTAATACTTAGTTGATGAGAAAAGTTGATTTTTTTGTTTGCATTGTCTCAATAGGCACATGTGCAATGTGGAATAAAGTTATATTTTATGGAGGTTTATCTTGGAAGGCTACATGAGGAGAGGGGGAAGAAATTCTATCTTCCTAATAATTTATTATTTTGAAAATGGAATCGTACATATTATCGTGAAGAACGTGGTAAAGACATAATATTCCATAATAACAGAGATTCATCATGCAGAAAGATGCAACAAGATTTACCTTTTGAAGTCGTACTATTTTAGGTTTTTTGGATTTTTTTTATTCCCAATCTTTGTACCAATGTTACTACCCACAAACTTTTTTTACATTTGACATCCTCATCTTTTAGAAATATAGAAAAACTCATTCCTCCACATTTTTGGATATGTAAATGATGAATTTGCCCCGTCTTTAAAATAAATGCAAAATAAGCAGTAAATAAATACAAAATTTTAAAATAGTAGCAAGAGTGCTAAATATTTCAAAAATCAAAAATAGATCTTTTTCCAACTATCTAGTATGTTGAGCACAATCGAGAATCGATATGATCCCAGTCTTTTTTATATGGCACAACAACCAATCGATATATTTTTTATTTTTATTTTTTGTTTATAATGAACTATTCGGTAGTGCGAATTATGTGAAGATTTATTATATTGGATAATTAGATTTGAATTTATTTTTCTTGGGGTTTGTCTTACAATTGACAATAATTGAAGGTTTAAGATGAATTAAATTTAAAGTTGAGGATGCACTTATATATCATTCGAAGTTATATTATCAAATGTTTTATTAGTTGGAAAATGAGGGACTTCCATTGCAAACTTGATGTAGTGCTACACTAACTTGGCCATTTAAACTCCTTTTTCATTTGCCATATACGCACAGAGGAGACAAACAGCGGTTGAAACGGTGGGAAGCAGAGAAAGAAAGAAAAAAAAAAAGGAAAGAAAAGGAAAAAAAGAAGAGAAAAGGAAAAAGAAGGAAGAAAGTTAGGTGCCCTATGCCCACTACTAGAAGATTGAGTTCAAGTTCTTTATTTTTTCAAGGGGTAAAGAAGTAATTTTATTATGGAATGATGATGTTAAATTTTTAGGGTTCTAAGTTGATGGTTTGATTTATTGGTTGCTAGTCTTAACTAGATTGGAAGGTATGATTATTTCTATGATTGGGATGAAGGTAAATTTGGATATAGTATATATTGTTGAAGGTATTAGAAAGTAGCATTAGTTCCAATTGATTAAAAATTTGGAAAGTTTATTCAAGTATCGAAACATCTAGTTTAAAAATTCCATCATTAATTATTAATGTTTCTTCATTTGGTAGTGATTAAATTGATTATTGTTCATGTTGTTTTAGTCCACATTACAAGGAAAACTTTGTCAAAAATTTTATAAAAATATGTCACAATCAAGGTAGGTCAAAGTTGTCTTGATGATGGGTCAGACACTTAGTTAGTATCTACTATCGACATACGCCACCATCTGGTCCACTAGGATGATTTAGGATGTATCGCGTCAAATATAGCATAACTCAACAACTAGGACTTTATAATTTTTGTCATTATAAAAACATGGGTTAAAATTTTGAATGGAAAGTAGTTCTTAGTTGATGAGAACAGTTGACTTTTTTGTTTGCATTGACTCAATTGGCACATGTACAATGTGAAATAAAGTAATATTTTATGGAGGTTTATCTTGGAACACTACATGAGGAGAGGGGGCGGAAATTCTATCTTTCCAATAATTTATTATTTTGGAAATGGAATAGTATAGATTATAGTGAAAAATATGGTGATGACATATAATATTTCGTAAAAATAGAGATTAATCATGCAAAAAGATGCAACGAGAATTACCTTTTGAATGTATGTCACACTCTTTTAGGTTTTTTGGGGTTTTTATCCCCAATCTTTGCACCAATGTTACTAATCTACCCACAAACTTTCTTTACATTTGATATCCTTAGTCTTTCAGAAATATAGCAAAACTCATTCCTTCACATTTTGGATGTGTAAATGATGAATTTGCCGTCTTTAAAATAAATACAAAGAAGCTAACAAATAAAAAAAAGTTATAATAGCAGAACGAGTGCTAAATTTTTTCAAAAATTAAAAAAAGACCTTTTTCTCCAACTATATAGCATGTTGAGCACAATCGAGAATCCGACCAGCCTCCAAAGCCATCCAATTCACCGATGGGTTTCTACAAGTTTTTGTTCGGTTTGACTCTCTTACCCTTTACCCTCTCTTTTCCGAGTCAATGTCCGAGTCGATTTTCAAAACATTGCCAATAAGGAGTTAAACACTTCAGAGGAAATATAAAGTTGAACCTTGAATAATTTATTCCCACGACTACGTGCTTGTTTGGCTGCATTATTTAAAATAACTACACATTATCATGCATTTATTGATCACAATTTTCAATTAGCTATTTTTATTTCATCTAAATTATAGATCACTTTCCTTGTTGAAGTATTGTGATTTCTTAGTTTTCTAATATGTTCCTATTCAATA
>CAIGRO010089821.1:0-11350 GCA_903798355.1 Fraxinus baroniana | reverse complement strand
CGTAGCTACTATTGCTACGTGGTTCCCATCAATAATTTACTTACGAAATATGTTATTTGTACGTAAATTTATGCATATAATGATGTCACACCCTCACACATAAAATTATGTACATGTAGACAAACCATTTATTCACGAGCGATTTCCTTGGGGTTTTGGGTATGTTAAAAAATTGAATTCTCTATCCCTCGGTGGAATAACTGTTCAAGTTCCATTCATTTCATTTATGGTAATTTCACATTGACTTAGAGGCAGTCACTTGATTGGAGCATTTCTTGATGAATTGATGCTTGTGATCAGAAATTTTACTTGATTGAATCTACAGTGGAAACAAGTCTATGGGTCTATTATAGTGAACATTGGAAATTTCAACCAACATGCAATTTTGAATTTTAGTAACAGTGGTCTATTGGGTACCATTCCAGCAAACTTTTAGGCTTTATTTCACTAGACAGAATTTCTCGAGAGAGTTGCCATCCGATCTTCTGGATTTGCCGAATCTGCAAATGCTTGCATTGCGAGAAAACATATCTTCAAGTGTAGTTCCTCAACATTTCACTATCTTGATGGGGGTGGTTAGAGTATCAACATCTTTTGACCTGATTTTTTTTTTCCTTAAGATTTCTTTCTAGTTTTGTGTTTTATTGATGCAGTTTGAAAGAGAATTAATGAAACAAATTTGGTTCCCAAACAATATTAATTCTGTGTGTTACGAAAAAGTTTTTACCATATTAGAGCATGTGGTAAAAAAAATATGTTTCTAATTTGTTTTTTCAATTTGAGGAGTTAAATTTGTGTGAATTAATCTACAGAGACCATCTAGAATGTTAAATCAATGGATTGAGTTTGATGCAAAATATGGTAGTATTTTTATTTCAAGGGAGTTAATAAAAAAATTTGTTCCACACCATTGTCAGATGCAATGTTTTCTCCCATTGGAGTTATTTAATAGATTGAAAGTGTAAAAAATAATTGAGATGGAATATGTGCCATCTAATATTGAAATAATGTGTTCTTGCATAAAACGTGTATTTTTCGAGGCGTAGAGTAAGTTAAATCAGATAAATTCTAGCACTAGACATTAAGAGTGGAAGAACAAATATTATGTAGTGTTTTGTATTGTGTTAATTAAAATTAATTCTTCTTCACATTTTATCTTACTCAATGTGAAATAAAGTCATAATTATTTGTTGAAAAAAAAAAGTTAAATGCATATGCTTGAAATTATTTGATTTTCATGTTGAAAAACATCTAACAGTTTTGTAGCCTCACATCGTTCTCTTTGTAGCTGGTAGTTTATAGTTTTCATTTATGTTTAATCATTTTACAATCACCAACAATTTTATTTTTTTTACTGCTTAGGTGTATATGTTCGATTATATTACTTAGCTCATGGAATTGAAGACTGTAGTGGCGAGATCTCTTTCGGGTAAAGGTTTCTAAATACATTTTTTCTTCAGTTGATTGTTCATGGTTTTTTGTAGAAGTTTTCGATTTCTTTCATCAAGCTTTCTTTTTCTCTTCATCTATTTTACTTATTTTAGAATTTAATTTATTTCCTTCTTTCATTCATCCTCTTAGGTTCATTGTTAGCTTCAATCACACTACATCTAAAGTCTGACTTCGTCTCTTCTTGTTAAGTAATGTACAATCTTATCTTCTATTTCTTTCTTCCGTGTTCAATTATCATGTGTTAAATTTTCTAACTTCATTTCTTTTATAGAAAACTTATCAGGTACGTTATTTGTATAATTTTCATTTTGTTAATTCATTTCTTTTTGTTCTTATTTTTTTGCACGTTTATTCTTCCCTGTTAATTTTTATTGTCAACCTCATTTCTTATGTAGTCTTTTCTTTTTACAATATATTAGTTATGTACTTGTAATTTCTTTTACGTTTTGACAACATTTATATGACATTCAAAATTCTCTGTTTATGATATTTCCTTTTTTTTTTTTTTTGCCTTTCTTGCTTTAGGTCTCTGTTTCTTAATGTGAGTACTATATTGGTTTCTTAGTTTTAACCTTTGTATCTATCTAATTAAATTATTCATTTTTCTTAACTATCTTTCTTATACTCTACTTTTGGATGTAGAGAAAGATTCTTTTCAGATAATTGTGGTTTTGATGAAACTTTTTTCAAACAATTAGTTTTTGGTGGAGTTCTCATGTACGTGGGTTGTATATTTTAGAAGATGCACTTTATGTTTTGTTAGTTATAACATTGTTTACATATTGTGGAGTTTTGGACATAGCTTTCACTATTTTGTGTACCAATTGTTCAATTGTAAAGTTTATATTTGGTGTACATATGACCAAGCATCTATGCTAATGGTTCTCTTAAGTTCTTTTGGAGTTGTTGCTTACTTTAAGCTTCAAGTATTCGATAGGTCATCTTAAATTTCTGATGGATATCTTGGAAATGTGTGCTCATGAAAAACCTTGTTTGTTTTAACACTAAAAATATCTTCGAAAGTACATTTAAGTCACAAAATGCATTAATTCTTTAGCAACAAAATCAAAGACGAAGAGATCGACGAAATCAAGCTCCAATTGGGTCCATTGATCATCGCACAAGGATAATTAAGTCTATGTAATCTAAAAATAATAATTTCCATTTTGCCCATAGGCACGAGTCTACAACACATCTTGATTCTGAAGCTTCTACTTCGAACAACGAAACGCCTAATATTTATAATCCTGAATTACAAGGAACTTTTACACTATTGAATGTACCAAGTGTTGCATATGTATTACCACCATGCACTTATTGTAAACATTGTGGTACACAAAAAATTTATAAGGAAAGTAAATGTTTCTGTTGCTCTGATGAAAAAGTTAAACATTGTATGTCTAATTCACCAACTGAACTATACAACTTGTTTATTTCTAAAGAACATAAATGTTTGGAATTCAAAAAAAAAGAAAATTGTCAAAGGATATAATAACCATTTTGCATTCACTTCATTTGGTGTAAAGTACGATAAAGAATTGTTTAAATCGTACAGAGTCATTTACACATTTAGGGTTCAGGGTCTAGTATATCATTATGTAAATCAAATTATGCCAAATAATAGTACACCTTGTTATATGCAATTGTATTTTTACGATATAGATAATGAACTTGAAAATCGTATGAAAATTTTAGAGAACTTTGTTGAATCTACTTTGATTAGTTTAATTGAAATTCTGAAAGCAAATACATATAGTAGATTATTTAGGTCTTTAAGTCACATGACTAATTTGTACGACCATCGAATGCAGATAAAATGCGACCTACGACTTGATCAAAGAGTTTTCAATACTCCTACGTCATCTCAATTAGTTGTTGTATGAGTTGGCGATGATGAAAATGTAAATGTTTGTGCTCGTAATATTACTATCTACGACCATTTTGGTGATTCACACAAGGTTCATTACTACTACGGTTGTTATGATCATTTACTATATCATTTGCTTTTCCTATATAGGAAATCTGGTTGAAACGAAGTCATTGAGACATGCAGAAGCAAATACTTTCAGCCTTAGCATCTGCTTGATTTAGTCGCTTTTTTAAGCACAATTAATGTTGCAACTGAAATTATCAAAAGAATCAAGATTTGTGTATATATTTTCTTTAAAAATATTACTTTTTGCAATTTAAAGGTAGTAAATGAATATACAATTTTGTTTTTCCTTTTTTCCGATGTAGTGCTTAATGGAACGAAGAAACTTTCTCAGGTCTCATTCGAGAATATTATTCGTACAAATTCCAAATTAGGTCTTCTTGTAAGTCTTTATTGCTTCACATTGATAGATTGTTTCAATATTTTTTTTGTAGATATGTATATTAAGATTGAAACTGTCAGATTAGACTACTTTCGTAATAGCCAAAAACAAATTAATGCTGAACTTTATCAAGGTATTGCGGATAGTGTTGAAAATGGGGAAACAAGATGATACAAAAATAGAAGAAAATTTGTTCTACCACAATCTTTTACATGTGAGCCTAAAGATATGTTAAGGAGATACATGAATGCAATGTCTATTGTTCAGCGTTTCGAAAAAACTGATATTTTTTTACTATGGCATATAATCCTAATTGGCTAGAGATTAAGCATAATGATGAAATTCAAAATTGATCAGATCTAATTACACATGTATTTCGAGCAAAATTAAAAGAGTTAAAAATGATTTATATAAGAAAAATATCTTTGGCCATGTTGTTGCGCGCGTGTGCACACACACATATAATTGAATTTCAGAAAAGATGGCTCCATCATGCGCATCTATTGTTGATTTCCAAATCTGGGCAAAAAATTTGCTGTGCTGAAGAAGTTGATAGGATAATGTGCTGCAAAATTTTTGATAAAAACAAATACTCTCATCTTTATTTTGTTATTGTCACACACAATATGCATGGTCCTTGTTGAAATCTTTATCCTAAAAATGCATGTATGGAGATAAATAGAGGTTGTAAAAATAAATATCATAGGGAATATTAACACTATTATATTTGGTGTTAACTTATACCCTTTGTATAAGCGTAGTAATAATGGAATATCCGTTAAAGTTAGAGGCCAAGTGTTGGACAATCGATGAGTTGTACCATATAATCCTTATTTAAGTGCAAAATTTGATTATCACATTAAAGTTAAAATATGTTCTTCTATCAAAACTGTTTATTTGTACAAATATGTGTACAAATAACATGATCGTATTAATTTCTCAATTCGAACAAATGATACAGTGTAAGAAATTTAAGAAATATCTACTTATCAATTTACTAGATGAATATCTCCACTTGAAGTTATGTGGAGAATTTTTTCTTTCAATTTATCAGAATTGTACCCTACTGTTTATTCTCTACAAATTCATATTCAAAATCATCAACAAGTAACATACGATGATCAAGATGATTTATCTACTGTTATTAACAATGAAAATACAAGGAGAACAATGATGATAGAATTTTTTCGAATGAATGAAGCAAATGAGTTTGCTCGAACATTGTTATATCGAGAATTCCCTACACATTTGGTTTGGAATACAAATAAAAAGATTTGGACTCGGAGAAAGAAACAAATTATTATAGGACGAATTGTCACAGTCAATCCTTTTAAAGGAGAACGATATTTCCTCCGCATTCTTCTTAATCACATTCGAGTGCCAATATTATTTCAGGATTTATGAACTTTGAATGGGATAATTGTTACAACATATCGAGAAGCCTTACTTCTACATGGTTTATTAAGCAAAGACAATCACTGTGAAGAATGTCTATATAAAGCTATTATTTATAAAATGTTAGTTTCTTTAAGATGTCTATTTGCTATACTTCTTATGCTTTGCAAACCTGATCATCCAAAGTTATTGTGGGATAAATTCATAGCTTATATGATTAATTTATGTACATGAAAATACATAAGTGGAAGTTGCTAAACTATGGGCTCTACATGACATTAGTTTGTTCTAGACTCATTAGGTAAAAACGTAAACAACTATTACCTCTCAGTGTAAATATAGATGAGAATGAAAGGTTGAGAATAATGGTTATAAAGGAGAGAACCAATTTGGATACTGAAGAAGGGTATGTTTGTACAGCAAGTTTAAATAATGAAAAATAACAATTTGCATACAATACAATTATGGAAAAAGTAAAATTAGAATTGAAGTGATGCTTTCTTCATCGATGGTCTAGGTTGAACATGTAAAACTTTTTTATATAAAGCATTCCTTGCTAATGTGAGGTCTCAAAATTTAATTGATTCAGAAACTGCATCTTCAGCGTATCTGCATTTCTATTGTCTAGAGTTCGGACAGCTCATTCAAGATTTAAAATTTCTTTGAAAATAGTTGGTGAAGTTAGCTGATCCGTTAGCAAGCAATCACCTTTAGGAAATTTGTTGAAAATGTCTCAATTACTAATTTGGGATGAAGCACATATGGTAAATCGTTCTGCTGTTGTAGTTGCATATAAAATTTTCAGAGATATTACCAATTGCAATTTGCCTTTTGGTGGGAAAGTTGTCGTTTTCGAAGTAGATTTTCGACAAATTCTAGCAGTAATGCCTAAAGGAAAAAAATAAGAAGATATAATGAAAGCTAGCTTAGTTTTTTCTGGCCAATGACCATTCTATATACATCTACCATTGATTGAAAAAATGAGGGCAAAGTTGGATCCAACGTTTTGTGATTATTTGCTTAAAATTGGGGATAGAATGGAACAAGAACATACTTGTAACTGCATTAAGCTTCCAAACAGTAATATTCTACCATTTGAGGATGAAATTACGTCTTTAAAAATTTAATAAATCATATTTTTCCAAATATAGAATCATATATTGATAATTTACATACGATGATAAAACGGGTTATTCTTACGCCTACAAATGAATGTGTTGATCATATTAAAAGAATTTTACTAGAACAAAATTCCAGATCAAATTCATATTATAGTTTTCATGAAACAATTGACAAATCAGAACAGAGCCTATAGGAAGATTTCTTAAATAGGTTGACCTCAAGTGGTATTTTGTCATGTGAATTGAAGTTCAAAGTAAATTGTCGTTTGATTGTATTGCGAAATATCAATTCTTTTGAAGGGTTATGCAATAGAACTCACCTTACTTGTCGAAAATGTGAGAAGAGTATAATTCTTACTGAAATCACAACTGATAAGTACCGTGGAAAACATGTTTGTTTGTTTGTTTGTTTTTTTTTTTTTACCAAGAATTCCTTTTATACCTCTTAAGACTGATCGGAATGCAATTCCATTAAAAATAACTCAATTTCCTATTAGATCATGCTTTGCAATGACGATAAATAAAACACAGTGTCAAACGCTTAATTTTGTTGGTTTGTATCTTCCATAACCTTTTTTTTTTTTTTGGTCATAGTCAGCTTAATGTAGCATTATCAATAGTTAAAACAAGCACGTCTATAAAGGTTTTCTTAAACCATCAAATACCGATAATGTACACAATACATTTACTTAAAATGTTTTCTACAAGAAAATTATTTCGTTTATACATTCGTAGAACTACAACCTTTTCGTAAGTACTTTATAATGTTTTGCATATCTTGAACTCTCATCTGAGATCAAATTCAATAGAATGAAAAATGATTTATCATTTATCTGCTTTTTTAATTTGTTTACTCTGTATTAGTGTCGAACAACATGGTTGTACATAATTTAAGGACCTTCTGAATTCATGCAATGAATTACATTGAACAACTTAACAACCTTACAAGGGGTAACTTATAGACGAGCACAAGAAATTAAAAAAAAATTAAAATGCAACTTGATAAGGTTAGCGAAATATTGTTTTAGAAATATTTTTTTAACAATGTCATGTGTTGAATAATATTTTATCTTTTTCTTTTGCAATAGACAAATTGAATGTTTACATATTTTTATAAAAGTACTATGGGATCCTTTCACTTCACGTCTTGCTCAAAATGAAAATCTTTACCATCTGACGATTCTTATCAACTTATTCCTTGAAAAAAAAAATCCCTTTAAATTTACACCTTCTTTTTGGATCATAAATTTTTGCCTTTAAATGCACTTTACACTTGTTAGATTAGTTTTATTACAAGGTGGAGCATATTACCCATTTTACATAAAAACTAGCAAGTCGGTATTTTGTGTAACAACTGGAACACTTATCCTAAAAGAGACAAATAGAGATGACACCTGATTATTTGAAATGTCATGTTTAATTAATCAGCTGCAACTATGGTACCTGCTACTACAATCATCCTGAAAGAAATGGTAATTGGGTGTGTTCATCATGTTTTGACATTTTTCAGTTGACCAATGTTTCAAATAGTAAATTTTTGAAGTTTTTTTTATATATATACTGTAATCAACCCTCTTATTGCTATTGTACATGTTATAGCTTCTCCTCCTGTACATTTTAGCTTTGGAGCTGTTACTCTAGCAGCCTCTATTCTTCCAACTTTTGGTTATCCTTATGATGCATGAAATTGATTGATTAAGATTGTTAAGTGTTTGATACTTTGTACAATGTATTTTATCTTAGATTTTTTTATTGCTTTGCAATAGTTATTTCTTATCTTCTCATTGATGAGCTCATAAATATTTTAAGATTCTTATTATTTGATTCGGAACTTATTATATCCCCTAACTTAAGTTTATGATATGAATTGAACTATCTTATACGGTTTTCTACTGTTTGGTTTACTTAAAATATTGTCCTTAGCTTTGATGGGATTCCTGGTGCCAATGACGGAACGAGTGATTAAGACAAATTTTCTGATGGCATGGAGGGAGAGAGAGAGTTTTCCCATCCTATCTCATTGCCTCCATCCTCTTCTTCTATATACACAAGTGTAAATATTTTATGCTATTTTAAACTCTAACTCCATTTTAAAAATAAATAAATAAATAAATAAAATCATTCTTGTGTCTCATGAATTGGAAATTTTAATTGCTGCAAATAACGCAATACTAAGGCTTCGTCTGGGAGCGATTTTTGTCCAATGAGAATCAATTAATGGACAGTTGCTATCTGCAAGGTGGGTCCATCCTAGCTTCATTTTGCCATAAATTATTCAAAAATTGGTCTGCCATGCCAGAGCTCCTGCAGAGTTGATGAAAAGCAACGGTCCATTTTTCTCATTATCAACGGTAATTTTTTCCATTTTAAGCGCGCCCAGACATGGCCTAAATATCATCGACTGCTTGTCAAGGAAGAAAAGCCTTACAATCATGATAGAAATATATTATAAGAATTTTTCAACAAGTGAGGTTTGAGTATAGTTATAAGCTAGTGGCAATTAAGATTTTGGTTCCCAAAATGGAATTTGCCCAGAAGCATTGTCATCTCACGAAAAGACCTTTCTTCAATGGCTTGTGCGATTTCCTGAGCTCTAGACAAGTTGTTACGGTTAAAAAGGTTCAATTTATATCATCGCTTTCGAACTTGACCTGTACTGCATCAATTATTGGACTAGTGCCAACAAGGCAACAAGTATAAATTAAAAATAATTTATATTTCAAATTGAAAATGATGTATTAAAATAACTGGAAATTTAAAAATTAATTTAGTGGAAGAAGATATTATGATTAAAGGAAAACTTATTATTCATAGTTTTTTAATTATTAACATGTTTCATTATTGCATTGTTTTGTGATTATACTGCAAATTATTATTAGGTCCTGTTTGGTACAGCTTAAAATCCAATTATAATTGAAAATACGCCCGTTATTGGGTCCCACTCGTTTAATAAAAGTCAACATAACGGCTACTTTTTCAATTTTATGGCATGTTTGGTTAGGATTCTCCAATTCTACAGTAAATTAATTTTCATTTTTCAATCACACATTCTTCAATAAAATAATATTCTACATCACATCAATACCTTTTTCTTCTTTTTCAACCACATATTTCCCATCATATCACTATTTAAAATCAATTCTTCCTCCAAAAAATCTAAGGATAATGCTTGGAGTACAGAAAAGTTATCACAGAAGACTTACAGGAATTCAAAGTAGCTGACGTGTCATGCATTTTTCTTTTAGTTTCCCCAAATTAAAAAGATGAAAAGTGAAAAGCTGAAACACCAAAAATTGGAGAAGGCTCCCGTCCTTTTGCACTAAGCTTTCACCCAAATNGGATAATGCTTGGAGTACAGAAAAGTTATCACAGAAGACTTACAGGAATTCAAAGTAGCTGACGTGTCATGCATTTTTCTTTTAGTTTCCCCAAATTAAAAAGATGAAAAGTGAAAAGCTGAAACACCAAAAATTGGAGAAGGCTCCCGTCCTTTTGCACTAAGCTTTCACCCAAATTGAAAATGGCAGCCGCACTCACCTTCACCTCCGGCCGACGCCAAAGCAGCGTAGAGCATACATCGCAAGCATCATCTCTTCCGTTGTCTTGCCAGAAATCGAAACCCTTCAAATCATCTCCCACACGTGAAATCGGGTCCTCCCTTCACAGCGACGAGACAACACCGCCACAGTTACCTCCCTTGTCGTGCTTTTATGAGCCGACAAAGGCCCTCATCGTTGATCACAGACCTTCCCAAAAAGACGAAAGAAATAGGATAGAGAATCTGGTGAGAATTTTGGTCTTTATTGGTTTTCAAGAGCAATTGATTGAGCCCAATTGAAATCAAAATCGAAATTATCTTCTTTTTTATCCATTTTACATTTTCATGTTTCCTGATTTGATTACTTTTCGATTGGGAAACGTGGCACTTTCGTGCCAAACCTCCTACCTCATTCGGCTTTTTGTTTCCATTATTTAGAGAACAAGTTATACAATTGTCAAAGAACATCCCAGCATTTTTCTTTCCGAAGGCTGAAAATCTCGAATTTAGACGGCTGAATAGTGATAGGATTGAATGGCCTCAGAATTCACTATCGTTACCAGTAATTTATCTGCCTCACTCAAATATTCTGCATATTCTTCTACTTCTCCCATTCCAGTGGTGATATCATTTACATATATACAGATTTTTTATGGTTTGGGTGTGTGAAAGGAGGCACGCTATGGTCACTTGTAATCTTTTTTCACTTCATATTGACTCTGCAGGTAAGTGATTCACATGGATTTCTCGAGAGTGTATGGAGGATGCTGTTTTCACTTGGATGCACTTGCAGCAACCATTTACAAAAGTTTTTGTTTATAATCATTAATTGTTCGACCGCTTTATGTAATTTCGTATTACGTTACAACAAAATTCAGCACCGATATGGACCTTGTATTCCTGATTTTAGTATTAACTTGTAATTATGCCTTTTAAGTGATATCCAAATGCTCGTTTTGCCTGCTTGGAATTGGTTCGTTTGAATTGAATAGAAGCAAACTAAGTGCATAGAAGGTCTTTTAAATTCTGTCCAGTGTTGGAATCAAGTATAAGATTTCTTGTTTTGCAGAAGAGTGAGACTAATTGTGCACCGCAATCTAAAACTAAACAAAATTTACTAGCTTTGGCTATGCAAAATTGCTTAGCAACCATTTACAAAAATTGAGTACCACTTGTATCAAACATATGTCCAATATGTTGATGGAATAAACCATACATCTTAAAGCCTAGAATAACCAAACGGTTCATACATTAAGACGAACCAAATAGCAAATACAAAGTCAGGAAGATCCTCTCCACGGTGACAAATCCACGAGTTTATTGCAAGCAGAAAATGGTTGCATAATTGTCAATGCCCAAGCATAAATGATGAACTACATCTTCTGCTTCCTGGTTGGTAACCTGCAAAGAAAGTAAAATGCATTTTTGAAAATGTAAAATCGATAAAAATAAAATAAAAATAATAATAACTTGTTCTCTAAATAATGGAAACAAAAAGCCGACCCTCCATCCTCCAAACCGTGCTTTCA
>CAIGRO010089813.1:0-13092 GCA_903798355.1 Fraxinus baroniana | reverse complement strand
TTTTTTAGCAAAAGGAATTCTTGATGAGATAGATGAAAATTAGTATGATCAACCAATAAATTCTTTGAAATAAATGAAATAGAACTTAAAATCAAGTAAGCTCAATGATTTTCAATAAGTAAGCTCTCTTAAAATCTCTTGTTGGTTGTTGGTAATGAATGCAAAAGAGATGGCTATTTATAGATCAAAAAATTGAAAATCAAAAAGTTTTGGTTGATCAATTTCAGTCGACCAAAGTGTAAATATAGCCTTTGTAAAAATCAAACCGTTGGAGTTTCGGCTGACACATTGGTCGAGCGAACCGATCGATTGAAAATACCTTTGTTTTGAATAAAAGTTTTTTTGTTATCAAAATGTTTAATTTTCAAAACTTATTTTCATGTCTATCATTCTTTTATGCAAGTGTATGAATAGTGAAAAATGTCTTTATGCATTTACCAAAATTGATGAGTATACGTTTACATATAAATGAAGTTTCGATAAATAACTTCTAAATTATAATCTTCAAGATTCTTGTTCTCTTCGATTCTTTTTTGATTGCTTGTTCTTTAATGGATGACAATTTGTGCCTTTGAGTGTTTAGGAAGAATTATACATGAAAAACTCAAGAAACTAGATATGTTAAAAACATAAATGTATTGTTTGTTATAATCAAAACAAGTGGAGCTAATTATAGGTCAACGACCTAATTATGCCAAATTCCTAAAGGATTTGATGTCAAAGAAATAGAAGTTGGAGGAGTTTGAAACGATGAAATTGACAGAAGAATGTAGTGTCATTCTCCAGAAACTAAAGGACCCAGACACCTTTACAATTCTGTGTATAATTGGCGAGTATACCATTAATAAGGTATTGTGTGATCTAGGGGCTAGCATCAATCTAATGCCGCTCTCCTTATTCAAGAAGTAGGGCCTTAGAGAACTTAAACCAACCACAATCACTTTACAACTAACTGATAGATCCATTACATACCTTAGAGGGATCATTGAGGATGTGTTGGTTAAAATTGACCAGTTCATCTTCCCGATGGATTTTGTAGTTTTGAGTATGGAAGAAGATCAAGAACTACTATTAATTCTTGGTTAGCCCTTATGGCAATTAGGCGAGTGTTAATTGATGTCCAAGGATGAAAACTAACACTGAGGGTTAATGAAGAGCAAGTAATGTTCAACATCTATCAAGTAAAGAAAGTCTCAGAAAAAGTCAACACTTGCCACATGGTCCAATTAATTGACGCAATGGACGGTAAAAAATTTAAAAGAGAATTATTCTATGACCCTCTAGAGCAATACATGACAACCAGTTACTCATAGATTGATACAGCTACTATTGGAAGCTACACAGGGACCAAGAAAGTGGTGGACTTCATCTTAGCTCAAGAAGTCGATCCACCTCACAAAAAGAAGAATTGCATAGACAATCCTTTGAAACCTCCCAACATTGGTAAATCAAAAGAGATTTTAAAGGCTAACTGGAGTTGAAGCCACCTCCTAATCCTAATGACCATGTTATTTTGAAGACGAATTCAAAGCCAATGACAAAGTTTCAAATTATGAAGGGAAGAGTGCTTTTTGAAGATCTAACTCGAGGCATTCTTGTAATGTCAAACTTTGAAGAAGCGCTTTTTGAGATGCAACTCAAGTTTTCTATCTCTCTTTCTCTTAGTTTTTGATGTTAGTGTTAGATTTTAGTTAGCAATAAGTTTTTTTATTTTTTATTTTTTTTATTTAGGAAATCTTAAAATTTGGCTGAAAAGATAGAAGAAGAATCCATCAAATTCAGTATCTTAGCACCATAACGTCATTGGCAATGCAGACAATTTAGGGAAGCTCTCGTCATTTTCCTTTAATTTTACATTTGGGATAATGCTCGATTTAAGTTTTGGGAGGAGGGGGGGAGTGAAATATAAATTTTCTAATTGCCTTTTTTTTTTGTGTACTTGAAACTTCTTGTTTCGTGTGATTTGTATGATTGTTAAAAAAATGTTTCGCGTGCTTATATAAGTTAGATAGTCTTGTCGACATTGATGTACATACTTGAGAAAATGTATTAGTTTATGAATTATGAATAAGTTGTGTGTTTTGGGTTAAATTTTTGCTTATTCATGTGAAACAAACTTATATACGTTAATTGATTGTAGCGTTGTACATGAATATGTTGATTCATATGATTTAGGTTGAAATAAAGAACTTAGATGCTCAATCCTAAAACATATTGTTCACTACATCCTTAACCTTATATTATATAGCATGATTTGGGGTTGAAATAAAGAACTTAGATGCTCAATCCTAAAACATATTGCTCACTACATCCTTAACCTTATATTATATAGCATGATTTGGGGTGTTCGAGCCGGTGCAAGATATGATTTAGACTTATTGTGATTCCATGTATGTTGAAAAAAATATTGGTGTGTAGTGTCTTTAACTTTCAAGTATGAACTACGTGATGACCGTATGCTAGGGACTTAACCCCTTTTAATTCTGCTATTTTTTATTTTTTTTTTTTTGTAAAGAAAAAGAACATTGCACTTATTAAGTCTATGTCTCATACCGACACCCTTTTTTACTCGAATTAGTAAGTTTAATGAGATATCTCGAAACTCGATACTCTTTGGCCTTTAAAGTTGGGGAGTTATCAACTAAAAGTTTGTTACTTGGGTTAAGAAGGAAAAAAG
Organism: Fraxinus baroniana; assembly: GCA_903798355.1. Lineage (NCBI taxonomy): Eukaryota > Viridiplantae > Streptophyta > Magnoliopsida > Lamiales > Oleaceae > Fraxinus > Fraxinus baroniana. The sequence continues at coordinate 10,415 of CAIGRO010089813.1, read as the reverse complement.
GATGAGGTTGATGTTGAGCTAAAAATATTAAAATAAGCAAATAATTGTGCAATTGTGAAATAATTATGTTGGCTTAGATAACTAGTAGGTTTGAATCACTTGGTATAAGCTTGATGACGAAGCACTCATAAATTGGGAGAATCATTATATGCATAAATTGTTGTCATTACCAGTTAGACTAAAACAAATTTCAGTGGTACAAGAAATTGATAATAGAAAATCATACACATTGGAAGAGAATAAAAGAAAACAAGTTTGGGGGGGTGTGTGAATCCAACAAGCGAAGAAATGATATATTTGACTTTTTAGGTTGGGAGTTGAACAAACTTATGAATGGACAGTGTTACACTTGATTCTTCACACACACACACACACCAATTTTGCATTGAAAAGGTGAAAATTTGACGTTTGCATTATAACTTTGAAGTAGTTCATGAATTTGATATCATGTTTTCAACCCTGAACCATAAAAGCAAGTTATCTAACTAAACTTGTTTTAGGTGAGTTTGTTTGTCAGTTTTGTTTGTGCTTTTTCATTAGTTTCTTTTCCTTTTCGTGTGTGTTTGCTCAAGGACTAGTAAAGTATTAAGTTTGGGGGTGTTTGAAGAGTATGGTTGACTCATTATTTTATTGCCTCTTAAACTTGTTATTTTGATTGTCTTCAAGATGTTTAGTTTGTTTTAATGTGTATTTTAATGTTGTTTTTTGGGTTAGGTGAATTGGTGTGAATGATGTAAAACATGGAGAAAAGAGTGATGTTGGTATAAACTAAAGAGAAGTTGATATTGATTTGGTGAAACTTGATGATTGGGGGCTAAATTGAAAAAAAGAAGTGAATAACGACGAAAAACGATGAAATTCAAAGTTCGAGGACTCAATTGCAAATTTTCAATAATTGATTTTGGACCATAAAACAATAATTGAAGACTGCTAGGAGTCACTCGGATTCAATTAGAAGTCAAAAATGAGTGAAATATCTTCACAAATCAATTTTCAACCATACAAGTATGTTCCAAATTGTTATTCAGCATTGAGACTCATTTTTGACATTAAATGTTCGAATTGCAAACTGATATCTGAAGAAAAGTTACAACGCTTTTTGAATCATCTCAATCGGATATTAGGAGAAAATGTTATAATAAAAATACTGGAAAATGTGCAGTGCTGATTTTCTAGCTGAAAGTGGGCACCGTTGGACGGTAAGGTATTTTATTTGCGTTGGACTTCTTTTTAAGCCCAATTCAACTCCAATTCATGTTGGGACTTCAAGATGTTATAATATCATTTCTTTAGTTTATTCTTCAAATTCTTGCCGTTACTCTATCCAAATTTTAGTAAGGTTGGTAATTTTTGGTTTTAAAGTCATTACTCAAATCAAAAATCAATTTTTAATCACCTCGAACATCTCAAATCACCACCAAGCACCAAAACTACCACTAGCACCTTGCTATTGTAGCCATCCCAAATCGAAAACCCAAGCGTTTCACCGTCAACCATCACCTTCGTTGGCCCCACCATGACCACATCATCCTAGTACACACTCCACCGCCACCGCTTTTTACTTTTATTACCGACAGTCTGCCGCCACCTCATTTTCCCTTCCCATCGTCGCCCACCACCATTTTCTCCTTCCACCGTCGTCACCATTTTTTCTACATATCTAATTTCAGAATATGACCTTAATTGTGTTGTTAAACTTTGTAACCTTGATGTCCCTTCTATGTCAACTTGAGGAAGCTGAAAAGAGCTTTACTGATTATTGGATGCTTGAGAAGTCCTTACTAAGGGAGGAAGTTACTATTAGGAATTCAGAACAAAATTATATGGTACAATAAAAAGTAGCAATCACAGCGCTAGAAGAAGACAAGAAAAACTGGCAAAAGAATGAAGAATTTATTAATAAGAAGAAAAAAATACAATGAATTGTGTTTCAAGATTGTATTATAATGTCTCTCTCTAACTCAATTACAAATCCATAATTTCGTGAAGTATGTATAGGACCAAAAAGAATATGTTTTAGATGGAAAGATGATAAAAAAAATGAGCTGCTCCAAAAAAGAATATGTCTCTCTCCCAAGCACTAAGTTTCGGTCCCAAAATATATTTCATAACGCCCATTGCTGCTCCAAACTTTTAATTTCCAACTTTGATCCATCTTTAACTTATTTTCAACCGAAATACGAACCAACATTGGGATTAGGTCACATATTCAACAAACATTTACACAAATTTCACTGCAATGAACAACGTTTCAAAGATTTTCCACATAGAGACAAATTCCACTACAAGGAATAAAACTTGGCTCTTCAAAAAAAATCTTTATAAAATTCTCCTCTTCTTCCACAAAATCCAACTATGACAAATTCTATCAACTGAATCTAAACACTGCTCAGTAGAATTACCTCGAATGCTAAAGTTGCTCAAATTATCATAACAAGCTACGAATTCACAAATAATTCACAAATTAACAAACGAGGCATAAACAAACTATGTAACAGAATTGCCACAAAATCAGCTTTCTCGTACCTTTGTGGAGACCTAATATCTATTTAGGTCTATCTCTAACAATTAAATATTATGGCACCGTTGGTGATGGCGGAAAAGCGACATTACCCATAACTTCTAAACTCGATTAAGATGTATTTTTCAATGTAAACCCCAAACCAAACTCCAATGGTACTGTACAAAATTGAATATCCATCAAAGAACTTAATTTCTGTTGATTGGTCTCCGATGATTCTATAGAACCCTGCAAGATATATAACTGGGACCTTTTCTGTCCATACAATACAACACATGCACATTTACTAACCTTCAAGACTCCACCTTCACCAGTGTACTTGTACCCTTTTGAATCAAGAGTATTCAATGAGATAAGGATTTCTATTCAAATCTGGAACATGCCTTACTTCATCAAGTGTCTGAACTGTCTCATCAAACATCTTAATTATGACCTTTCCAATACCAACTCTCTTACAAGGTTTATTGTTATCCATTACTACAATACCTTTGGAAATTGTTTCATCTGTTGAAAACAAATCTCGATTAAACACATCTGAAAAGTGCAAACGATATAAAGAATCCAATTCTCGTCAAGTTTGGAGTCGTCGTCAAAAGTAACCAAAAGTACTCCATTATTGTAGCAATTTCTGCAATGACTGATTCACCTAAAGTTTCTGGTTGCTTTCCCTTTTGACTTGCAGCCAATTTTTCTCTATTCTGCAACTTTTAGCAATCCTTCTAATTTGCTCATTCTTTTTGCAATAGTTACAAATTTTATTATTGAAATTAGACTTCGAACTACCCTTCTCATGATGACCATGAACAATAAGGCCTTTCCTCGGGACTTAAATTCAACAAAATGTTTTATCTTCTCCTCTAAAAACAAAGCATCATATATTTCTTAAATGATGAAAGTATCACAATTATATAATATCATGTCTCTAAACGACATATATGTATCACAACTACACAATATCGTGTCTCTAAACGTCATATATGAAGTAGGTAACGAACATAATAAAATTAAATCCAAACCCTCTTCATCATACTTAACCTCCAATGTTTTCAAATCAGCGACAATTTCTTTAAAAACAGTAGGGTAACTTTTTAAGGATGTGCCTTTTATCATATGATGACAATATAAACATTATTTCAAATGTAATTTGCTGCTTAGACTCTTCGTCATGCATAATTGCTCCAACTTTAACCATAATGTAGTTGTAATTGTTTCCTTCAAACGCCCTAAAGAATATGATTCAAAAGATGAATTTGTGATAGAGCCTTTTGTTTCTTACGTTGTTTCAACTCCATCAATCAATTTGATGGCATCTTGTCAAATCCATATGAGCGAGCACTTCTTGCATCTTCACCAATCACAACGAGAATCTAGTGTTGTGATCCAAGAGCGAAATATCATATTTCATGGTTACATCACAAGAACAACAAACTCAAACAAGTCAAACCTTAATCTCTTATACCATTTTTTATGAATTTAAGATGATATTATATAGTACAATATAAGTAGCAATCATAATACTAGAAGAACACCAGAACAATTGGTACATGAATGGAGAATTTATTAATAAGGAGAGAAAATACAATGAATTGTTTTCCAAGATTGTATTCTAATGTCTCTCTAACTAAATTACAAAGCCATAATTTTGTAGAATATATATATATAGGACCTAAAAGAATATGTTTTTGATGGAAAGATGATAAAAAACGATCTGGAAAAATGAAAACAAAACTTTTCCAAATAAGAGCGGTAGCCTCGTGCCAAGCAAGTGGCAGCTCGGCGCTACCAATGGTGCTCAAGCGCTAAGTTTCGATCCCAAAATCCGTTTCTTGGCGCTTAGGCACCCCATTTGGGTGCCCAAACTCCCAGTTGTTGTTCCAAACTTCCAATTGCCAACTTTGATCCATCTTTAACTCATTTTTCAACCGAAACACGAACCAACGTTGAAACTTGGGTCACATATTTAGCAGTTACGCATTTTAATATTGATGAGATTTTAAGTAAGAGCATGTTTTGTTCGAAATAGATTTAGCATTGGGTGAACTCTTTTTAAATTCTTAATCGATATTTAGTATTGAAATTCCTATAAATGCATATTATTTATGTTATTGTGATATATTTAACGTATGAACAACTTTGCTGAAATTAGATATGTGCATGTGTATGTTCTTGTTCTTTTGGTGGTTAGGAGAGGTTGTGTTGATGGCAATGGTGGAAGCTATGTTAGATTTGGTTGCCGGGAGAGGTGTATTTAACGAGTCTGTTGTTGGCGATGATGATGTGGACGACAAAGGGGCGATGATAGTTGTAACATGGAGTGATGATGTTATAGCAGCAGGAAAGGTGGTGACGGAAACAGTATGGAAGGTGATGGTGGTGTAACGATAAGGGTGCATTTGATTGTGAGCATGAAATTTGCATTGAAAGAAAATAAATTATAGGCAATTCAATTGCTTAAAACTTATTTGTATGGAAATTATTAATTAAATGTGTTTGATTGATTTAGTTTTCAACCTAAAAAATATTATATTTATCCTTTTTTATTAGTGGATGATGAAAGAGAGATTGAATTATATGGAAAATAAAAACAATCTCCCCTTAAAGAAAATATATTCCTTTTTTCAAAGAAAATGTGGTCATGTGACCAAAAGTCAGAAAATATTTTTTGTAGAAAAAATTGTCGAACAAACAGCACAAAAGTAGGAAATTAGGTAGAAAAAACACTTTTTCATAGAAAATATTGGTAATCAAATACACCCTAAATGTTACAAGCGGTGGCAACTGTGATAGTGTAACAGTAAATAGGCAATAAATTTTGTTTAACAAATCGTGTTACAAATGATGACAACAACTACGATGACAAAATCAGGGTGGTGAAATTAGTGTACCATAATTTTATAAAATGTAAGATTTTGTATTACAAAATTTAATGTAAAAAAAAAATGTATTTTGAGGATAAAAAAAAAAATTTGCCTAGCCTAGTTGGATTCATATCAAGTCTTGGTGTTTTTTTGGACGGACATACACAAATTGTGTTGTGTTGAGTACTTTGTTTTACGGATTATTTTTGTTGTACATAATTTTTTACCGAATCGATGAGTGGCGGCACCCTATTGGAGGGGCGCATATTAGGTACATGTAGTTTGATCCTTGTTTTACACATCTAACGACAACCATGCAAATTCCGCACAACCACCACCACCACCACGACGTACATCCCGACCTTTTATCAAAGGGCATGTTTGTCTAAGCTTGAAAAATTCACTATAGACTAAAAGATAAAAAAATATTTTATGGCACAATGTTAAAATACAAAATTACTTATCTTGACAGTAACATAAGACCATTCAGAAAATTATCTTTTTCTTAATAATAAGGAAAAAAAAAAGTTTGTTATCTAAACATATCATGCGAGAATTTTATTTATAAAGTAACTTGTACCTTTTTAGGCCTAGCCAAACGTGTCATTGCTCATACCAAAACAAATTTGGAGTGCGTTAAGAGGCCTTGATCCCATTACCAACAAAAGACACAAAACCCACTTGGAATTCTATTCTATCTGTTTTATATGTGTATATATTTCATGGTTAAAAAATCTATCTTTTGATGATTTTAATATTTTTTTGGTGAATATTAATTCTTCTTCTAAAATCATCATTATAGTTTCTTGTCATACATCTAGAGCTTTTCTGAATCGTTGTCCTGTGATATTCTTTTTATTGTTTTGTATTCTCGTTTCGTCAAAAACAACGCTATATCTTTCTTCACGAAAAGATTTCTCAAGAACTCTATTTATTATAAATATTCACATACAAAGTTTTAGAACATGATTGGTACATAATATTCGATAATTATATATTACTTTATATTGTAAATGATAAGTTTATTAGTGCATGATAATTATACTCCTACAGCCTTGAAAACTATTAAAATTGTAGTCATAATTCTTCCCTATAAATATGAGGTTTTGGTTCTTAATGAATCACACAATTATATTGATTTCTCTCAAATTTATAACATGTTATCAGCACAAAATTCTAACAAATTGAGTTGGCAAAATTTGTTTCTCCTTTGCTTTCAAATCTTTAGTCAGTTGAGATAGAATTTTTTTTCTTCAGTCAAAGAAAAATAAGAAGTTGTAGCCAATTGAGTTTACAAAAAACTCTTTTAATCTGATCAATGAAAAGGTAAATATTCTTCTAACTTTAAATTATATAACAAAGCAGTATAATTATTCGATCTGATATATTGATTTGATTACACCAATTTATGATAGGTAAATATTTATTTATATGTAATTGTTTTGTTCAATATTCTAATACAATATTCCAGAAGAATATTGTAGTATTGCTTAAATAGGAATATTATATTTGTATATTTTGTTGCTTCTGAAAAAGCACAACATAATTATTAATATTTCAGGAAAATACTAATCGTAAATCTGTTTATTACAAATATTTTGTTGTTACTCCTAAAATAGAAAAAGATCATAATTAATATTTCAAATAGAATATTATTTGCTCATGAAGAGCGTGATATTAAAATTTCAATATTCCAAAAGAATATTGATTCAATGCTCCTGGAAAAGCATAACTTAGATTATATTTATTCAAAACGAATACGATGTTGACGAAGAAACACAATCCACGTTACATAAATTTCTAAAAGAATATTACTTGTTCTTGAAGAGTTTAAAATTAATGTTTTCAATATTCTAGAAGAATATTGATCTAATATTGCTCTTGAAGAATCAATAGTAAAATATATTGTGATCTCAAAGTAGCACATTATAATTTTCATTAATACTCTAGTTATATTATATTTGCTCTCGAAGAACATAATTACATATGATTTAACATAAATTATAATTTTACTCTTGAAAAGTAATATTTGATTGCTCCTGAAGAGTGAATGATAATTTTCAATATTCTAGAAGAATATTGACATATTTCTTTTGAAGGAGTAATAATAAAATACAATGAGCTTTCAAAGTAGCACATATTTTGAAGAATATATCATATACGCAATTTATGAATTTTTATTTATCCATGAAGGAAAATATGCAACTCATATCATGTGAACATTGATTCTTATATGATTATATCATAGTTAATCATTTTTGTTGAGAATTAACTTATGTCTTTTGTTTGATTAAATAGTTATTCAAATGACTAACATTTTATTAAACCAGAAATCCAATAACTCTAATATTTTATTGTTGACATGTCCAATTAGACCATCAATTGATTAATAATGATGCAAAATGAGAATTCAAATTAGCATTCAACCTGAAAATTTTCCAATCCAATGAATTCATATATTTTATTTGTTATATTTATTAAGAATTGATCATCGATCGTCACTAATTAAAATGGGGATTGGATTTTCTATATTTTTGAAAATTAATTAGGGTGATATATGGGGCACATCATCCTCCATGTTTACTATCTAGATATTAGTTGAATCTAATAGATTTGATACATATACTATATGATTGCATAGTGTTCTTAATCTGAAACTTGCGAAATTACTACTCGAATTTTAAATTGTGAGTATAATTTTCAGATTATACAATCAAGACGATATGTCTTGTTAATGATGGTGATCATATATCTCAACTTTTTTATAAGTGTTAGTTGAGATATCAATAAATAATTTAATTGTATTACTTGTTAAATGCCTTCAATTAATTTAATTGAAAATAAAATATTTCTCATTTCTGTTTAGAGAATGTTATTGCGCATCATGACAACATTATATTTCTCACTGTTATAATAGCTTATGGTTAGAACTTAAATTTTCCATCTATTATTTTGATAATGCAATATATGTAAAATTGATCCACCACAATGCACTAAGATGAAAAGTAAAGAATGTTGAGAAGAAATGTATAGTTTGAACCTTATCCCAAATGAGTGATATTTTATAACGCAATAAAAGTGATTGTCAATTTGATTGGATAATTCTCTTAGCATTGAGGGAGGAATTAAAAAGCTAAAATTAATGTATAAATGCATCATTTTCATCGTAAAAGATAATTCGAACTAGAAGTTTGAAATATAATTTATTTAAATGCATTTACTGACCAAAAAGATCGATAATGTCTCATACACCAACTTTAAATGCTACAACTCAAATTAACGTCTTGGAGGACAATTAATTAATATTATATTTGATATATCTATGATACGTCTAAAGCATGAATACATTCGATTCTAATAAAAAATTTCGAACGGAAATGAAGCAATTAGCAAATATGATCACATTAAGAAGGCATATACTCTTGATGAATATTTAGACATAACAAATTATAAAATCTCATAAGAGATTCAGGTACCTAAAATAATGAAAGTTGAGATATTTCAATAAGTTATGTCATTATTATATGAAAAGAAATAGAATAAAAAAAGAAAATAATAAGTTTTAGAAACACTTTTGTACATAATGTACTGTATCATATTATGAATGGGAGGAATCGAAACATATTGATCAAAGTAATGATTTGACAAATAAAATAACACGGTGTATACTAATGCGAAAAGTAAGTGAGAAAACGAAGTCGTAACATGAATGCATGACTCTTAAAATAATAAATTTCACTTAAATCATGGTGGATGCAATCACAAGTTCATATCTTGTTATTGTAACGATGCATGAAATATAAAATATGATTATAGTCAACTTATCTAACATGACTATTAATGTTATCCCTGAAAGATTTAGAATGCCTGAAACATAATACAAATGAAATATCATGAAGGGGAGTAAATATGCATTATACTCTTTTTCCCTTGATCAAGATTTTTATCCCATTGAATTTTTTAGTAAGGGTTTTAATGAGACAACTTTTGTTGCATATTCAAAAAATAATGTACTCATTTTCCTTCATTAGGATTTTTCTCATATGATTTTTTCTAATAAGGTTTTTATTCTTAAATTTAATGAATGTCTATAACTAAAAAGACATTTATCATTAAAATAATACTCTAATATGTATCAAACTCCCAAAGAGATCAATAAGAGCTATTTTTTTGAATCATCATGTTATTACAGTCATTAAAGGTTGATAAATATATCATGAAGACGGTGTTATTTGAAAGCTATAACAAGACAACAGGAAACGTGATTTGCCAAAATTGTAATATTGAAGATATTGACGTATAAGACAATGATTAATTGATATAAGGATTGAAATCAGGACGAGCAGTTATACACTTTTTCCTTCAATCAAGTTTTATCTCAATAAATTTTCTTGACAAGGTTAGCGAAACGGATATTTTGTAATGTGTCATTCAAGGAGGAGTATTGTTAATGATAAATTTATTAGTGAATGACAATTATACCCCTACTACCCTAAAAATTATTATCGTTATAACTTTAATTTTTCTCTACAAATATGGGGCTTTGATTCTTAATAAAACACACAATTCTATTGGCTTCTCTCTTTCATCATCTTTTTTCTTTCTAATTTATAACACTTTAATAGAATTTTAACTTGTTTTTTTTTCTTTTTAACCCTATTCACTATTTCTTTTTAAAAAAATTAGGTAGAGATAGAAAGGAGAATTGAACCGTACCTTCCATGGATGTAAAAACTAAATGAAACCATTCTTAAAAAAAATAAAATAAATCTAACAATAGGCTTTATAATCCAATCTTATCCAAGTACCTAACATTTTTGCAATTTCATTTACAAGCACGAAGCATATAACTTTACTGCACTCATAATTGAATTATAATCACAAAATCTGCAAAGGAAGATCTGTATAAAAGATATTGTCCAGAAAATTATTTTCTGGTTATAAGCAATACATATAGGAATAGTATTTCGGGAGAATTTTAAGAATAGCCCATGAATAGTGGTTTTTTAGGATTTTCGTAAAAATGTCTATTTTAC
>CAIGRO010089742.1:0-21155 GCA_903798355.1 Fraxinus baroniana | reverse complement strand
ATGTTCTAAAGAATTATATTCGCTAGATGAAGATGAACGTGAAAAACTACCTTTTTATCATTCCGTAATTTCTCCTCATCGGTCAAAGTTGATGACATCTTGTCAATTCCCAGCAACGTATCAACCAAATCCAGTTGTACAAGTACTGCAGTATCTTAACCTGCCATAGCGAAAAATCTAGTGCTCCGATCCAAAAGCGGAATGTCATACTTTATGGAAGTCATCATGAACAAAAAACTTCAAATAAATCAAACATTGCGCTTTGCGAAAACGGACTTTGGCTCTGATACCACTTGTTACAAAACAAACCAATACCAGAATGTTATGATACCACTTGTTAGGATTGATACCATTTGTTGTGACACTAATCAATGGATTGAGATGTTGAAGTTATATGGCAAAATAATAAAGTATGTGATCAAGAACAAAAAAAAATAAGAAGACAAGAATATGACAGAAGAATTAGGAGATTTTATTGCATCAATAATAACGGAGAAGAGAGAAAAATATTACAATGATCCTAAAAGCTAGTAATCATAAATCTCACTCTATTAAATTGTATAGAAGAGCCTAGTATTAATAGGAAATATGTAGAGGACGTCCAGACCTCTTGGTAGAGTTGTTGATGAAGTAGGATGCCAAGAACTGAGTCCAAAATGAAGTAGGTGAAGAAAAAATGCGAAAAACACACATTCGGGTCGAGAAACTTGTTGCAGGCCTGGCCCGGCCCGGGTCCCGGCGCCCGGTCTCGGCGCCTAGGCGCTCGGGGCTTTGTCCCATAATTTATCCATCGGGTTAATGCTCGAAAAAGTGTATTTTTCCATCCAAAATCTTCCTTCAAGTCAAACTCCTAATTATCATTGAAATTTGATTTTCAACTTGACATAGGACACCAATAACATTCCAAACTTGAATTATTCATGATGTACACTTCAATCAGAATTCTTCAAACACTTTAACAAAGGAATTCGGGTCACACCCAAATTCTAATAATCACTTATGTCATTCTCATGGAAGCTTATAAGTCCTGTAGCGGTACTTGTATCACAATCATGGACACTTGTAAACATTTAACTTACATAATCTAACTCAGAGAATATTTGTAATTTTATATTTTCTAACAAAGATAAGAAACAATCCATTACACTTCTAATTCAACCTTCGCTAGAAAAACTATCGTAACCTAATGTCTTCATCATTACTTTCCCAATGAGCCATAATCAAACAACACACTCCAAGGACTTCATTAACTTGAAGCGTAATCAATGAGTACTTGATATACACGTTAAAGTAATTCATCTTAAATGAGTAATTGGAAAGACAATGAATAAAAGAAACTAAAATCTAAAAAGGCCGAATCAAATCTATTGGCATCAATAAAGAGAAATAGCATCAGCTCCAACTTCTTTGCTGACATCAATTATGGCCTGCTAATGTTGAAGCATTAGAATATTCAACCAACAGATATAATATTGTAGCAAATGTTCAAAAATTAATCAATCATTAATGAACTAATGCCCAGCAAATAAACAAAAACTCTCAGAAGAAACAAAGAACAAAATATAAAACTAGAATTTAGAATTCAAAAGTATTGAAAGATCAAAATCTTAATGTCTATATCTTGTAGTGCTATGTTTCCCCACAAAAAAGAGGTGTTGTTTCATGTTTAGGAATTTAAAATAATTTTTTTGCAAGATACAAGCGGTGTCCTTCCTGCTTTTGTTCTTTGCTTAAGCGGTTAGGGTATGATTTTCCTGCCACCGATAAATCTTGTTTCTGTTTTTCACTCGAGCAAGAAGATACTATAACAATGCTTTTACCTTACTTTTAATGGCTTTCCAAAAATTCAATCCTTAATCCACATCCAAACACCCATGTACTTATCTTCTTAATATAATTGAATAACTTAACTCCAACACCCTCCAAATACCCCCTCCAAATTAGTGAACTTCAATAATCTAAATTTCTACTACAATAACTGCTATTACTGCAACATGCAATACAAAATAAACATCAAAAAACTCAAATTTACGACTAAAAGAGAAATAATATGAGAAACAAATTATTAATCTATTACATCACCTATTTACGATTGATATCAAAACAACAAAGGGAATTCATTGATTAAGTTTTATTAGTAATTTATTTATCATGTTATTGACACAATTTTTTTGTTTATAACAATGCTAATAAATGAATACCTCATTAACCCATTAAAGTAATTCATCTTAAATGAGTAATTAGAAGACAATGAATAAAAGAAACTAAAATCTAAAAAGGCCGAATCAAATCTATTGGCATCAATAAAGAGAAATAGAATCAACTCCAACTTCTTTGCTGACATCAACCATGGCCTGCCAATGTTGAAGCATTAGAATATTCAACCAACAGATATAATATTGTAGCAAATGTTCGAAAATTAATCAATCTTTAATGAACTAATGCCCAGCAAATAAACAAAAACTCTCAGAAGAAACAAAGAACAAAATATAAAACTACAATTTAGAATTCGATAGTATTGAAAGATCAAAATCTTAATGTCTATATCTTGTAGTACTATGTTTCCCCACAAAAAAAAAAAGGTGTTGTTTCATGTTTAGGAATTCAAAATAAAATTTTTGCAAGATACAAGAGGTGTCCTTCCTGCTTTTGTTCTTTGCTTAAGCAATTAGGGTATGATTTTCCTGCCATTGATAAATCTTGTTTCTGTTTTTCACTCGAGCAAGAAGATACTATAACAATGCTTTTACCTTACTTTTAATGACTTTCCAAAAATTCAATCCTTAATCCACATCCAAACACCCATGTACTTATCTTCTTAATATAATTGAATGGTACTTATCTTCTTAATATAATTGAATGACTTAACTCCAACACCCTCCAAATACCCCCTCGAAATTAGTGAACTTCAATAATCTAAATTTCTACTACATTAACTGCTATTACTGCAACATGCAATACAAAATAAACATCAAAAAACTCAAATTTACGACTAAAAGAGAAATAATATGAGAAACAAATTACTAATCTATTACATCACCTATTTACGATTGATATCAAAACAACAAAGGGAATTCATTGATAAGTTTTATTAGTAATTTATTTATCATGTTATTGACACAATTTTTTTTGTTTATAACAATGCTAATAAATGAATTCCTCATTAACCCATTACCTTCAAAATTCCAAACGTGTAAAAAATTCATCAATATTAAAAAANTTGTAACAAAGAGGGATGTAGTGTGAAATAAACATGAATGGAAGAAGAAATTTGTTGTAATCTTGAAATTCACAAGAAATTGAGATGAAAAAGTAGACGTTAGTTTTCAATTTAGAGAAAATGGTTTCACAGTGAAATTGAAGAAAGAATGAGTTGAAAATGAGTGAAATTGAGTGAATATTTTACTATTAACTAAATGATAATTTTGTCATTTGACCAATCAAAATATCTTGAATTTTTTTCTTTTTTATTAATGTTGATCAAAGGCCATTTCTCCAGACATTTTATCTGGCTATTTGGCTAAATTTCCCCAAAATTTGTAACTCCAGTTATGGTTTTATTATTGTTGTAAATTCCATTTTATTTTGTATTCTTAATTACCACGTGGAATCCTATTTGCCCGTGCAGCCCAAGTAACCTCTTTTGACTTCCATCAGTTACAAGTCTTCTGTCAAGAGTATAAAATTTTCAGTCAAATTTAACGGTGGGAACCGGGAAGATTCTAATCAATCCGAGTATAAATTAGTTAGCTCGCATTAGGAGCCTTAATCTGGAGTTTTCTGAGGTGGGTCTGCAAGAAAATGGAGAATGATGGAGTGGCTTTTGCGCCAATAGTAGGGGTGGTGGTGTTTGTTTTGAAGGGGAACAAGGTGTTGTTGGGGAGGCGCCGCTCCGCCGTTGGCTGCAACACCTTTGCGCTGCCTGGTGGCCACCTTGATTTTGGTGAGTTTTATTTTTTAATTTTTTTAAACAAGTTTTTACACTGTTTTTATTGACTTATTGTGATTATGATAGTTAAGTATCATTTTAATTGATTAGGAGTGTTAAAAAGTGAAGCAAATTTGTGTTATGGGTAAAATAGGTTCTTGAAATGCAATGGAAACTTGTAAAATAATGGGAAGAAGAAATCCCTTACCTTGGAAAATAATTCAACTTTGTGGCATCGAGATTTCCAAGGTTTAGTTTACGACCCTACTACTCGTCATATTTGTATTCTTATCCGTACCGCACTTGACTGCGAGAGTCGTGATTATGTTACTAAGAAACAACATTTGCTATAGCATGACTTCGAAAGTGACGATGATATTACTTATGTGAGAATCATGCTATATTGCCAAAATTGCTATCTTCCTTGACTTTGTTGTCACCACTGCATCAATCAAATAGGTGGGTAATAATTTCTGGCAAAGTGGCTTAACTCCTTATGTGAATAGTTTAGCTTCTGACTTCTCAAAAAAATACATTGACGTTGGGTCTTCTGCTAGAGTTCTCTCTCTATTAGGATGGCCATGCGTGTCCATGATAATTTTGAATCATGGGTACGTGAATATTTCATTGAAACTTTTATAGTTGTTAAATGAATTTATTTTTATTCTTCCTTTGTGTTTATTTATAATTAGACATGAAATTGAAGCATGGAGAGACAAAATGAAAAAACTGTGTCATTGGTTTGGACCTTAATCTTGCAATGATATTCATCCATTTTGCGCAAAACAATTTTCAATTTTTTATTTCATATTACTGCCCATTTTAGGAAACAGAGGCTTAAAAAACATGTATCGGCATCTACAAAAAGCATCAAATTCCAGGGTTAAACTCGTGCATAAATGATCTTGATTCTTTATAAACAGAAAACTTGAAATCTTGCCCCAGGCTAAGATCTCAGTAAGACTTTTAAAACAAATTCGATACTGAACAGGGAGAACAGTGGAATATGTGTTTCTGTTGTAAGATTGTGATAGATCATGAAGGCATATACATAATACAATAGTACTGGCACTTTCTGCAGAATTTTCCTCTAATTGTGTGTTCTTAAGCCTACTCTGAGACTTCGGAGTTTTAACTTGAAAATTTTGTAAGATATTAAGGTGGATTCGCTATAGATCTTATTCGATCAAGTTTTGCAAGCCGAGCAGAAATTTCTCCACATACTTTCTAAAAGTTTATTAATTTCGACCTTACGTTCAAAATTATACAATTAACAAGCAAGAAGTCACTTTTTTTTATTGTTTCTAGATGATTAGTCAATCAATTCAATTATCATATGTTGGATTGCCGCAGTTTATATTCAGAAAATAATAAATAGCACCAATATTGTTGACAGAGAAACCCAACTAGATAAAAATTTCGAGACCAAGTCAGTTACCTCTACTAATATGGATTTACAGTAAGATGCTACCTAGTCAACCCCACTAGACTTCCCGATCTAATTTCTGTAACCTCCAAGATCAGCTGAACCCATCAGCTCCCGATCTTCTAGAATTGTCTCTTCCAAGTAGAATTTCAAAAACGCCCCGTTCTTGTGCTTTTCTTGTGCTCGTAGTCCAATCTCTCTCAACCCCAGAACCCCTTGAAGTTCAACCGAGAAAGTAAATTCCTAAGGGTGTTTAGGAAGTAGGTGTTTTGGGTTCAATGGATTTGAAGGCAATTAGGTAGATTGTGCTGTGTAAAAAGTCTTAAAAATGCAAATTAGTTTTTTCGGATAATATCGTCGTTTGAGCAAGAGATCAGCGACAAGAGAGCGACGGTGTCTCGCTTGAGCGAAGTCGAGGCGACAGACGGACGACACAACTTCTGTTTTTACCGCTCAAGCAACAGTTGGGTGATAGGCTAGCGAAATTGTGATGACGTTTACTAAAATCTAATCTACTAAAATTCTGTTTCTTTTTGTTAAACTTTCCTAAAATCAAAACTCAAATACCAAGTATAAAAGCACGTGATATAAGAAATATAGCAATATAGTCACATGATACCAAAATTTAGCTAGATTGTATTCCTCTACTTATCTAAGTCAAATCATTTAAAACACCTTAGAACCTTTAAATAAAAGCTCACTTTGTATTGATATTTTCTTCTCTCCTTGACTTTTTGTGTATATATTTTTCATATGTTTCAAAACAATTTTAAGCTCATTATTTTTTTCACATCTTAAGTACAGATTCTTCTTCATTAAGCGACTAAGATACCCCCTAAATGAGTTTTAGACAGGTTAACCCAAGTCAGTTGACCATAGGCACCAGATTATAAGAAACCCCGCAGGGTTGATTGTTTGAGTCAAATAGACTCCGAAAAAGAATATAAGATATTGAGCTTTTTATTATAGGGGATAAACTTGAGTTTAAGTCTAATAAATAAGGTCAATTTATGTTCAATGTCACCTCACACACGAGGTAGAGTTCCACTAATGTGTGCAGTGCAGATGATACATGAAGGTATCAATACAAAGTACTATATAATAACCTAAGCAAGTAATGGAAATTGCGCTACAGCTCATCAACTAAACTCATACTTGATTACACCAAGTAAATTCAAGTATTATATATAATATGTTGAAAAGAATTTCCCTCATTTTTATTTTTCAATTTTTTTGTTTTTTTAATTTCAAACATGAATGCACAAAAAAAATTCAAACATACAAAAAAATTAAAAAAAAAATGCATGAGATTTCTATCTAGAAAATAAATAAACAAATGTGATGCATGCATAAATCAATAACACACAATGATAAAGTACGAGCATACATAAAAAATACATCCTTTAAGAGCAACGTTATCTATTTCAAAAAAAAATAAAATTAGATCATCTTTCCTTAACCAGACTTGCCCAGTGACGAGAATATTTCAATTTACTTACCTGATTAGTAAGGAAGTCAATCTGACCAAAATGACGACCCTTAGGCCTTCTGTATCCTAACTTACCTCAATGAAAACATGTAGGGATAAACCTAGGACCAAAGGTATGTGATCGCTGATGTCTATTTCAAAGTTGGCGGGTCTTACAATATCTAGTAAGCTTCCGTCTTACATATTCCTTATTATTAGGTTCAGGGTTAGGCACATATTTACGTTGGTCAGTACCAAGGACAAACGTGGTCTTGGACGTACTGGCAACATTATGATCTTTCTCCTTATATCCTAGACCTTCCTTATTACCAGCAAACTTGCCAATTCCCAGAATGTTAACTAGCTTCATATAACCACTAGAAAAGGTAAGAAGTTGAGATTCGGAATGCTCTAGATCGCTCAGAAGATTTTTAACCTAGATTTCTAAGGTTTCATTTTCAATGGTTAGCCCACTAGCTCTCCTAGAGGTCTTCTCAAGATCACTTGTGAGATTCTTGACCTAAGTATCTAAGGATTCATTTATGGATTTCAACTCACTTGGGGTAGAGGTAGATTCTTGAATGTATGTTAAGAGTTTTTCTTTCTCTGATTCAAGTTCTGTGATTCTCATACTTAAGGCTTTATTTTTAGTTAGAATCTTAATGTTCTCCTCATAGATTCTATCATAAGTCTCTTGAATATCTCCCTCACTATCAGAATCTTTTTCTGAATTCTCACTAATACTTATGCTTTCAGTCTTCTCACTCCCCTTATCAGATCATTTCCTAATTCTAGCAATAAAAACAATATATTTCCTACTTTCCTCACGAGTGGATTTCTTGCTCTAATTGTCTGAGCTAGACTCGTCATCGGTGAAAGTAGCATTTATAGCCTTATCCAGATTTCTCCTACTGCTAGGGCACTCACTCTTAACATAACCAAAAGCTCTTCAATTATGACATCTCACAATTTTAGAACTCTTCCTAGACCCACTAGGATTACTTCTATGCTTCTCTTGAGGTTTTTGTTTATTCCTAAACATTTTTCAAAATTTTTTAGCAAAGTATGTTAACTTCTCTTCATTAGGAAAATCTAAATCTGATGACTCTCTATGACTATTCCTCACAGTATTTAAGGCCAATTTCTTATCGTTTATGGGTTTACCTATGTCATCTCATAAGTTTGGAGAGATCCAACCAGTTTTTCCTCTTTAACAGAGTCTATATCCTTACTCTCCTCAATAGAAGTGGTTTTAGGCTAAATCGCTCAGGTAAGAATCTAAAGATTTTTCTAACAATTTTTGACTCGGGTATTTTCTCACCTAGGTTGAAATTAAAATTAACTATGTCATTTAAACTAGCATAGAATGCATCAAATGTCTCATTCTCTTTCATCCTAATCTCTTCAAACTTAGTGGTTAACATCTGCAACTTATAGTTTTTAAGAGCCTGAGTTCCCTCATGTGTGGTCTGTAGAATATCACAAACATCTTTAGCTACCTCACACATTGACACTCGCCTAACTCTTCCGGGGAAACTGTCATCAATAGGGCATGTAATGCTTATCTATTCTAGTTACACTCATCTAAGTTCGCTCTAGTCCAATTAGTAATGGGAGTGGGTATTATTTCATTATTAACCGTAGAACTAGGTGTAGTCCAACCATTCACAACACTTAGCCAAATACACTCATCCATAGATTTTAAAAAAGCTCTCATTCTAACCTTTTAACAGGCATAATTATTGCCATCAAAATATGGTGGGACGCATAATGAATTACTCATCTAGAAATCTAAGGTCATGATTGATACCAATTGAAAGTTTATTAATTTCGACGTTACGTGCGGAATTATATAATTAACAAGCAACAAGTCACTTTTTAATTATTTCTAGATGATTAGTCAATCAAGTCAATTATCTTATTTTGGATTGCCGCAGTTTATATGGAAAAATAATAAATAACACCAATATTGTTGACGAAAGAAACCCAATTGGATAAAAATTCCAGGACTAAGCTAGTTACCTCCACTATAAACAATACGGATTTACAGTAAGATAATGCCTAGCCAACTCCACTAACTTCTCGATCTAATTCTGTAACCTCCAAGATCAGTTGAACCCACCAGCTCTCAATCTTCTACAATTATCTCTTCTAAGTGAAATTCCAAGAACGCCACGTTCTTGTGCTTTTCCTGTGTTTGTAGTCCAATCTCTCAACTTCTAGCAGTCTCTAAAGTTCAATTGAGAAAATGCCTTCCTAAGGGTGTTTAGGAAGTAGGTGTTTTGGATTCAATGGATTTGATATTTTTCTCCCAATCTGCGATTGTATGATTTCAAGAGTAAATGGATTGAATCAATACATGAACATGATCTTGAATCTTCAAAGAATAATATGAATATGTTATAGAGAAGATGCACAATGAACAACCCGCAAATTTCGTGCAAGGCGTGAGGTATTTATAGTTGAAGGCAATTATGTAGAATGGGCCGTGTAAAAGGCCTTAAAAATGCAAATTAGGTTTCTCTAAATAATATCGTTGCTAGCGCAAGAGCTTAGCAGCAAGCGAACGATGGTGTCTCGCTTGAGCGAAGTCCAGATGACAGATGGGCAACGCAGCTTCTGTTTTTAGCGCTCCAGCAACAGCTAGGCGATAGGCTAATGAACTCGAACCATAAGACTTATAACTCACTACTTGACCCTTTGACTTTTAAAAATTCTTTAACAACAATATTAATTTCAATCATTTTGTTCACAGAATTGCCAATTACATTAGAACCTAACTATGATTGCGATATAGATTATGCTAACTACAATTGCAACATAGTAAAATGAATACAAAGATTTATGTGGTAAACCCACCCTCTTATTTCATTTGGGTTAAAAACAACATATTACCAAACCAACCTCTCTATTGAACAATTCTCTCTTGAAATTGGAGAAAACACAAGTCCGAAACACTAACAGGGATCTCATTTATTTTTCTCTATTGAAGCTCTCTCCTTGCTTGAAAATTGAAATAGTGAAGGGGTCTTTTTGTAGGAGAAACAGAAAAATTGAAGTTTCTCCTTGTTTTGGTGCATAAGAAGCCATCCAAAAATGGCTTTATTCAGTTCATGTTCCATCTATTTCAATCTTTCTTTTGCTTTTCAGGGGAAAGCTTTGAGGAATGTGCAGCCAGGGAGATGAAGGAAGAAACTGGACTAGACATTGATAAAATTGATTATTTAACTGTCACCAACAATGTCCTCTCGAGAGAAGTAAAACCACTACATGTAGTTGCCATCTACATGCGAGCAGTCCTGGCGGATCCAAATCAAATGCCTCAAAATCTTGAGCCTGATAAATGTGATGGTTGGGATTGGTATGACTGGAACGATCTCCCCAAACCCCTTTTCGGGCCATTGGAAACTATGGTGAGGAATGGTTTCAATCCTTTTTCCCACCAATCAAAATGATAATCGAGATTCAGAACCTGAGATGAGAGACGTGGCCAAGCTGCATATTTTGGCCCATTTCTGCATTCTTTCTTGAATTTATGTGCATATAAACTAGGATTCGACCTTTCTATAACCTTCCTTGCAATTGGATAATGATCATGCTTGTTTATCTCTTCTAGAGGTAATGTAGTTAGGTATGATAGGTTAGCTACATTTTATCTATCGATGATACATCCTGATATAGCCATGAAATCGGAAGTTCATGAAAATGTTAAATTTCATGCCCTTGTGTTGCATTTTGTTGAATATATTCGCTTAAAGCCATTGCTTCTTCTCAGCTACTTCTCAGCTAAATGGTTTAATTTCAATAAACCTTTCTATTAGCATACTCGAATCTATGCAGAGCATGATTGTCGATAGTGATGCTATTATTGGTACGCAAGGTGAGTCACAAGGCTCTGTTTAGTTGGGAAAATAAGAAGTAATATTTAAACGGAAAGCATATGGTTTTAAAAACGTTCATTCTTTCTTTCTTTCAATTATTTCACAAGATGAATCTATTTGCATATTATTATTAACTGATAATCTGAAAGTGTAACGATTTTTCTATTTTGAGTTGGATCTTGCAACAACACGCTCTTCAAGCCACCCTGTCTACCTGAATATTCTCGTAAGATGACTACACGAGTTGAACCTTTGTAACCGAGAAACTGTCAAAGACACCAGTGTCAAGAACGATAACATAAATGAAAAACTCAAGATCAATCAGAATAAAATTCAATCTCTTAGATTAATAAAAATGAGCTACTAAAACAATGGTTGATGTCTTGGGTCTTTAAACACATTCTCAACAAGCTCAACTATCAAGAAGTTCAAAGGACAAAGGTCAACCACTACACTATTTCCCAAACAAATTACAGCAAACGAGAATTTAAGGAACATGAAAAAAAAGAGGCGAGATTAATGAAATAAAAGTAGTGCTGAAACCATGTGCAACTACCACTGCATCGAGGTTTCGTGACTTGTGGACACTGCCTCATCGTCCTCGGGCAAGAGAAGTACGAGGACAAGAGAAGTTAAGTACTTGAATCTTGCATGTATTTTCATCTCTGACTCGTAATGAAAATCTACTTGTTCAGAAAGTAATAAAATCCCTTAATCAAGCCAAACATGCGGACCGGTCCAAGCTAGTCCAGGATTACCTTTAAAACTTTAGGCTCAGTTAAAGCAACATGTTTTAATGGCTTTCAATTATCCATCCTGATTCTGTCTTGTTATTTTCGATCTACATCGGCTCGTTGATTCGAGCATTAGACCCTGCAATCAAGCCGACAACTGGGCACTCAACTTCATAGCAAGACTCATCTCAAATTATCACAAATTCTATAACCTCAATGCAGGACCCATTAACCACTGAAATCAATTCAAATGGCTCCAAGGAAGGTTGAGATTTCTTTTGCGACAATCTCCTTCCCTCCTACTTTCCCAACTTAAAATCAATTCTTTAACAATATCTTCAATATGGTTTTCTGAATGAGCATCTCCATCTCTAGATTCATGCATTAAATTCCCCAGATCATTTGCTTTTTCTCTTCCCATTCTACTTAATTTTCATCAGAATTTATTCCATCATTGGAAATTAAAGGTGATGGAATCAATCATTTCTATAATTTCATTCAATTCATCAATCGTGTTGATTTCAGCAGTTGTCACTGGATAAGGAAGACAAGATTTGTTTATTTTCATCAGCTTTACCCAAAACTGTATCCACCATAATCTCATCAAATTTCAACTGTCTTCGTTTTCAAGAGTAGATTGATGTGGGATTCAGAAATTTACCTATCAGAAACTTCCACTGTTATACTATTAATCGAACCAAAGTATAGTAAAATCGAGAATATGTCTAGAAAAGTCACAAGAAAAGCAGATTTCCTTTTATTGATTTCTGAATACACTTCCAAAAGGCATCAAAGTGAAGTGAACAACAACTAGGGCTCAGACTCAAAATTATTTTTTTTGATAGATACTCATACTCAAAATTATACCCGTCCATATAGCCAAAGAAACCCCAAACCCAGACCCTAAAGCACTCCTTTATTGATTAAAGGAAGCCACAAGGATCGTACAACTCACACTCTTTGTTGTTCAAAAGTTGATGAAGATGGAAGGCTTGAACGCGACTATGAATCGATATCCTCAAATGATATTTGTCGCCACTGGGACTCTTTCACAACACACTCAGTGTAGAGATTTCACGAAGTTAACTAGAAGCATCAACTTATAACCAGAGGTTTGTAAGAAGAAGATGAAGAGAGGAGAAAAATAATCTGGAAACCAAACCCAACGGCAGAAGACCAAAAATTAATCTAATGGGGGGCAACCAAGGGTTATATACCCTCTTTACCAGTCATTGATCAGATTTTGATCAGACGGTCCAGGGGCTTCATAGGTATAAAAGAAAACATGTTGAGTTGCAACCCTGAAAGTGTCAAACTTCAAAATATGCTTTTATGCAATGGATTTGGGTTTTTAGGTCAGGCCATGTTATTGGGCAATTGCTTTTAAGTGAGTTATGGGCCTTAGTCCATATCAACATCGCCTCAATGGCGAAGGTTGACATTACAGCCCTAATAAATCTGTACCTTGATGCCAATGGAATTCCAACAGCACGACAATCATCCAATGACACCAAGTAATACCTGCAACCAATTTAACCTGTATCAATGTTCAGTAAAGAAAAACGTGATTTAAACTTAGATAGAGGTAATACCTTGGTTTCCATATTTGAAGGATCGAATTGTGTAGGAATTTTTTCAAGAAAAGCAGAATCTTTAGAGATGATCTCTCTCATAAAATGCAACTTAACATCTATATGTTCTGTTTGTTCATGAAAAATAGGATTCTTAACAAATGTATCCTTAAACCTTAAAAATGTTCCTTATCAATACTCCCTTCCTTAACCTTATAGATCCATTTGCAATCTACTAAATATTTACCTTGGGGGTTAGGAACAAGTACCCAAGTCTTTCTTGATCAGAGAATCCTTTTCCTCACTCCAACAAACTCCCACTTGTAGACTGATTACAATTAACAGCTTCCTTAAAGGTTTTATGTTCTTTATAGACCAGGTTTTGATAAGATAATACAGAGAAGGAGATATAGTTAGTATCTTATATGTTCTCTGATACTTCTTCTGAACCTATCCCTAGCCAACTGATAATCATTCAAATCATTGCGTTGGCTAGACTGACTGCTCTCACTATACTCTTGTTCCTGTACATCCTATTCTCCAATATCACTTTGAATAGGAGAATATACAGGTTTAGGATCCTAGTGATCTGTACAAGCAGGATTTTAGATCCCAACTCCACCTCCAATCTTGTCTCACTTGAAGGTTCAGGTTCAGTCCCCTTATTTTTAATAAACATGGCATTTCTTCTTCATTAAATGTAACATCTCTACTTGTTATTATCTTATAATCCCCACAATCTCTAGCCCATAACCTATAGCCTTTGATACCTTCAGGATAGCCTAGGTAAACACTTATGAGCCCTTGGCTCAAGTTTTCCTATATTCTGGTGAGAATATGCAGCACAATAAAAAACTTTCGAGTGAGAATAATCTGGAAGTTTTCGAGACCAACTCTCCTCAGGAGTTTTAACTTCCAATGCACTAGAATGTGTCTTATTAACTATATAAGCTGCAGTAACCACAGCCTGATCCCAATATCATACACCTGACCTTGTCTAACAAGGTCATATTCATCCTCTTTGCCACCCCATTCTGTTGGCGGTGTGGGGGACAGTCTTACACCTTAATTCTGTCGTGAAGTCCTTTCTCACTTATATGGGCTAATCTCCTATGCCATTTCAAGGTGGAATCAGGTTCAGCACTAGAAGCTTCAGTAGTATTTTCAAATATTGTTTAATCTCTAGTGACATAAATCCCATTTTTCTTGACTCCCTTGAAGATGACAAGTGAGCCTTTTGTCACTTCATCACCATACAGACCTAGATCATTCAAACTCCCCATAGAGATTAAGTTCCCGTTGATTCAGGTACATATTTGACTCTTTCTAATCTAATGTATATAAGTATCAATTTTCAAATTTTAGAGTCACTACCTATTCCTCTACTTTGAAGGCAACATTATTTTTTGTAACAACTTTCCCACCACTTAATTTCTTAAAATCCTGGAACCAACGCCTTTCAGATGTCATATGAAAGGTACAACTAGAATTCGAGATCCATTCTTTGATCCGATCCTTATTACCAGCATAATTTGCCGATTTCATATCAGAAGGCTCATTGACCATATACATCTGCTATAATATGGGTCAACTAGTTCAATTCATCTACTTTTTATCCTTATGTTCATTTTTCTGCTTGTACAGTCCTTAATGAAGTGCCCTGACTTCTCACACCTATAACATTTTCCATTCTTTGACTTAGATTTAGACCTAGACTTACTCCTATACTTGTTGTTGTTGTGTTTTGGCTATTCTGATTTTCTAGTCCCATATTCTGCCTATTTTGCGATCTGCACTTAAAAAAAAAAAAAATCGGAGCTACCCTAAGGTTTTTTACATTTTAGTTCCATTTCCTTACTCCTTAATGAATCTTTTACAATTCCAGGAGTTAAGAGTGTCCTTTTCAAGTATGGCATGTTGGAGTATTAACAGCCTTATACTCCTCAAGGACTTTCCTCTTCTATATTTGTTATATCCTGAATTAACTTGTTGAAGACATCCAAATTATCGTCCAACTCAAGGGTCAATCCTGAACTAAAAAATCTCTGTGGCAAGAAAAGTTCAGTTGGTAGGGTCTTAATCAAATACAGATCCTCTAATTTCTTCCACACTAGGCTGGTAAAATCTAATTTTCCTACCTTGATAAGGACCTGCTCTAATAGGTGCAAAATCATGGAGGTATAGGCTAATTCATCAGCCTCAACAATCTGTTCAGGTGTTATAGTCTTAGGATAAGTTCAACTTTCATCCAAAGCTATAAACATCTGCACAAAAAAATAAATAAATAAATATAAAAAAATCACATTCAGCCTTATTCCACCATTCTCACCATAAACTTACCTTTCTAAAAATCTCTCTGCCTTGCTTTCCCAAACCTCCACCCTTCAACGCTACAGGAATCCAAGTACCACCGTCGCAACTACTACCATGTGTTGACAGTCTCCATCACCGGCGCCAACTTATTTAATTCATCCTTTCACAACTCTTCATATTGTTAAAAAAAATAAATAAATAAATAAAAACATTTTCAAATCAGTTACCACGAGATCAGGTTCATACTTAACGTTGTCTTGTACAGATCACACAACCAACACCATTGAACCCCAACAACCATCAGCAGATTTCCAACTTTCCTTCTGTTGTTCTTCGGGGTAAGATCATTCTCTTGCTACGTGATTTAACCTCCCTTTCACTTCTAGCTTCAAAACAAAATAATTTTCAAAATTAAAGTCAACCGATTCTTTGTGTTTCTGGCTATGTAATTGTATAAGCCCGTATTTGACAAACATTACTTGGGCAAAATAGAGTCTTGAAATGTGATTTTTAGGATAACTAGTTGTTGCCCGTGCAATGCATGGGTTGAATTATTTTAGAGGTAACATGAGTGTTCAATGTGTTGAATTTTTGTGAATCGCATCCTCAACTCAACGTGTGTTATAATTGTGTCACAACTTATGTCTCTTGCTTGACAAAGCATTAGCTACTGAAGAAATATCATTGGGACAAGTATTCTGTTTTTTAATAATTGAATCGGGCAGCACATTTCTCAGTCGAACAACTCTTCTAATTCCGAACCTCAGTTCTCCAGCTTCTCCCCTACATTAACCATATTGCACAGTAATAAGGATTTATCATCTAACTTTGTAGAAACATATTATACATTTGCTATTTTGCTCCCTCCACCCTACCCTCTCCCAAATGAAAATTTTGGTAAGCAATAAATGGAAGAAAGGACTTTTCTTTTACTTCTATAATTTTTTCCTTAGAAACACAAGTTTTATTCTGTGTTTAACTTGTATGTTTCTCAAAGGACATATTTTGATCATGAAAGATAAAATATACACCTAGTTATTGTAGACCATAAATCTACCATCCACAACTTAAAAATTGAGTTCAGTTGGATTTACTTTGAGATCTACCTGTCAGTTGATGTGAAACTGGTCTTAGCATTATAAAACATCTTTCAGATTTATTTACTTGGGAACCCTTCATTCCATTCACATTCACGTTCACTCGAAGTCGATTTCGAAGTTGAGTTTAGTTCATTTAATTCCTCACTTGGCATTATTATGTAATTACATTCTTCTTGATATTTTTCTTCCTAAAACTAATTTTTCCCCAATAGGTCAACATTAGAGACAAAATATAGCCTTAACTCATCTACTATAATCTTTTAACATATGGCTCTACAATCTTGAAATTTATGTGTGTACCTCAAAAGAGAACTGCATCACCCGACATAAGTTTCTTTTGTCTAGCGAATATACTCTACCCAATAGTGAGCAAATGCCGCATTGGTTGATCTGCACATTTAGCATCAAAGTGTCAAAATTTTCATACTCAAAAACATTGTTGAATTAAATCTAATACCTCTATAACCGGTGGAATTTCCATTGAAGTAATGTAGGTCTTTAGCTGTAAGCTTTTGGGAGGGCCTATGCTCGTTATAATCCTATTAGAAAACATGTAGCAAAAAATTTGTAAGAAACATCCCCTAAATATTACCTATCAGTATCAAGTGCAAGTAGATGCTAAAGGGCCAGAAGAATGTCAAACCAAAGGTGGAAACAATCTTCAGTAGCCCTACAAGGGACTGAAAATCCCCCATGGGTACTGGTGTCAAAAGCATAAAGAGTATCGCAGAAAATGTCAGAGGTTGATTTTGCCAGTGTAACTCCATCATGGATGCCTATCCTTTTAAACTCTTAGTCATCTAATTTTGTTACAATTAGTTACATAATAATAAATATTGAAACATCACTTACTAATCTAAATATGACCATAAACTACGGTTAAATATGACAAGCCAAAATTCATCCACAAATTAATCTTCACCAAGATTATGTCTATGAATCTGCTATTTCACAGCAAGAATAACATAGACAAAATAGCTTGTAAGCATGTAAAGCTATAAATGTAACGCCTTCATCATGATTTACAGCACTCTGAAGCAAATTCTCTTGTTCCTGTATTCTTGCATCTTGAACCTTGTCAACGGTTGGAAGAACAATTGGTTTCAGTCGTGTTGTATAAATAGAAATGCAAGCAACATTAGTACCTTCCCAGGTTGCTCCAATATTATTATATAGTCTGAACTAACTTAAAATTGAAATAAAATGAAACAAAAGAAAGAAAAAACAGCGCTCAACACATATTGATAATCCTGTTATAAGATAAGATAAAAAAATATTTAAACCAAGATTTAAAAGTTAATTACAAATAAAATTTAGTAATATATTAGCTGCATTATGCCATTTCCATTGGTACAATCAAAATAGAATTTTCCACTTGTGAAAAATATTTGCATTAATATTCAATTTTATCCACAGGGAAAATAAATAAAACATCAAATTGCTTTAACTCACCGTATTGTTTCAGCTGCTCAAGTCTTCCTCGATGTTCTTCTAACCCGAATAAATGCTCTTTCTGCGTCTGAAAATCGAAAACAGGAAAAATAATCTTCACCTACAGATTAAGGTTCTTATATTATAGTAGGGAAATAAGCAACCTAAAAAAAAAAAAAGGGAAAATAAATAACAATCTCAATGCTGTAGTGTTTTGTTGTTATTTATGAATATGAAATATCTTCATGTCTCTGATGATCAGGTATGCCGCATTATGATAAAATGGATTTATATTTGCTTAACACGTACACACACAAGATGCAAAAGGTTGAGAATTAGTACAAATTACAAAGTCTTAAGGTTCCATTTTTGTGTTGGTGATCTTATTTGTTGTGTTCAATCTTTGTTCTTATTTTAGTTTGAATAGCCTTGTGGATCGGAAGGTCATTGAGGGATTATTGAAGACTTCAAGCTGCAATGGTTTAGTGTTTTTATCAATAATTCAAGGTTTTGAATCAAGTTTTTATTTATTTGTGGAAAATATCTAACCTCTACTTTGATTTCCAATTTCAGTTTCACTCTTTCTGCATCTCTTCCACCGGAAGCAGCTTTTCTCAAAACTTCCTACAATGAATTACGAAGACAATATATTCAAGTCCTACAAGTAGATGCTCCCTTTACAAGATGAAGTCAAAGTTTAGCCGGAAATTCCCCATATGCAAACATGGAAGAAACCAATGCATACAACTATTAGAAGGAAAAATCTGCAATTGAAACTAAAAGGTACTTGACATGATGGCTAAGATGGTATCACCATAGGCAATCAGATTATACGCCATCCACAAATCACCTGCTTCTTCTAGGACTATCTGCAAAACCCAAACACCAGAACATAGAAGAAAAAACTTTATTACTATTTGAACCAAAAAAATATTATTAATTTGAAATTGGTATTTTCTTCTTTCCTGCCCTTTCAAGTGGAATTTCATTTACACCGTTTGTGTACATCTTCATAGGGTTTCAAAGATCTCACTATTGAAATTTTGCTCAGCTCCACAACACTTTCCTATGGTGCCAAGTAGGTGAATCCGCAGAAACCATCATTGGAGTGAGTTTAAAAGTAAATT
This sequence comes from Fraxinus baroniana, assembly GCA_903798355.1. Lineage (NCBI taxonomy): Eukaryota > Viridiplantae > Streptophyta > Magnoliopsida > Lamiales > Oleaceae > Fraxinus > Fraxinus baroniana. Next base: position 2,176 of record CAIGRO010089742.1, on the reverse strand, counting down.
AATCTTACTGCTAATTTACTTATAAGTGAACTTTCAATGCTTTTGCTAAGCTTTTTAACTTATTTTATACAACCAGACATAAAGCTTTAAAGAAGTTAGGTACTAACAAATTTTGTCCTCAACCATACAAACTCGACCAGACTCCCAAGACCGATATCGAAATCAGGGTCCCAACTGCGGTCTCTGCATATGATATGGTGCACTGGAGGGTATATCATTTATCAATATGTCCCGTGCTTGTTTTTCCAAATGGTGAACATAAGCTAAGAGAGGAGCTAAAATGAATTATCAACAGTACTACTTTGTATCTGCCACTTTAGTTTGGACTGAACTCTCTGATACTTTAGTTTCTTTGCGCAATTTACTAAGAATAACATAGATTTAAAGTGAGAGAAATATTTAATTCTCAATTAGTAAACAAAAAATTATACCAAAAATGTAAAGAGCACACCTTTTACCATGTTCTTGATAGCCGAGAACATTTAGACTTTTGAATGTCAAAAAAAAAAAAAAAAGTGTTGCCCGCGGTGTGCGAACACCAGGTGCCTGGTGTGCGTACACCACACTCCGCGCTGTGCGGATATTTTTTTTTTGTGAATGATTTTTTTTCTCATTGCAGCAAGAAAACAAGTCCAAAATATATATATATATATATATCTGGAGTTACTACTCTGCATTGTGCTGAGTAAATGCTCCGCACAGTGTGGAGCAGGAGACACCGTGTTTCTGTACACGGGGAGACATCGTGTCTCCCCACAGTACGGAGGTGTCTCCCCACAGTGCGGTGTCTCCAATGTGGAGACACGGTGTCTCCACACGACCCCTTGTCTCTGCACAGTGCTGAGACACCGAGACAAACTTATTAATTATCCATGAATCAATGAAAGAATTGAACACAAACAGAGCACTGAAAAATAATTTTCTATTCAAAAGCAACAGATAAAGATAGGAAGAGGAAAAGAGTGCTTCTTTGAATTGAAAAATATAAAGACATGGCAACTGCGTTCAAGCTCGATGACTAAACTTGGAGAAGAAATTAATGCGATTGAAGAACTCTTAAAAGGACTGAAGGAGCTGGGAAGAGAATCCAGGTAAAAATAAGCAAATCCCACAAGAAACACTACAAATTGTAAGTTAATACATTTTATGTTAAACAGAAACACTACAAATTGTAAGTTAACACCGTCTGGAATTACCCAAGGACCTTCCAACAATAATGATAAACTACACAACATGTGAAATATAATTTTTCTCCCTCATCAAACCAGTTATTGTAATGCACTCACGGATCCTTTCTCTTCTTCGTCCTTTTCATCTACACAATCTCTCCAACTACTGCACCATAATCTTAGCCACAGTTTTTCCATTTATACATGTAAATTATTTCATAGTTCATACCACCAGAATTGTTACTTGCCCAATAATATATGCATCTATTTTAAAGCATTCTTCACTAAAAAGATAATATCATCAATTAATTTCAAAAGATGAACAATAAAAGCTCAATCTTGGAGCCCAGCAGATGAAAACCGGAGCAACTTACTAATTATCCATGAATCAATGGAAGAATTGAACACAAAAAGAGCACTAAAAAATAATTTTTCTATTCAAAAGCAACAGATAAAGATAGGAAGAGGAAAAGAGCGCTTCTTTATATTGAAAAATATAAAGACATGGCAACTGCGTTCAAGCTCGATGACTAAACTTGAAGAAATTAACGTGATTGAAGAACCCTTAAAAGGGCTGAAGGAACTCGTGGTAGAGGGAATACTTATTCACATTGATCGCTGAAGATGGGACGGGTGTGGATGGGGTGGACAGTTGGCGGACGTGGTGGTGGTTTGATGGTGCTCATCCTGAAAATGAAATAAAGATCAAAAAGGGAAGGCATAAAGTAGATGTCGCATACCAGGTTTCGCTGGAACTCTTCTTTGGTAGCCTATCTCTCAATAGCCATGGCCTTCCTCTTCACAGCCCTCGTAGTCTCGTCAACTTCGGCCAGCTTCGGTTTGACGATGGTTTGCGGAGGAGGCGGAGGGAGAGCGACATATTCACCAGCGGAGGTGCAGAGGTTTAGGGGGGTTATGTTTTGTAGTGAAGAGACAAAGACGTGTCTCATTCAGTAAGAAAGATGTACACCGTCATCCTCACTTAAAAAATGGCTTATTAGCACAAA
>CAIGRO010089701.1:0-18141 GCA_903798355.1 Fraxinus baroniana | reverse complement strand
TTTTTATGTTTTTTCTTTTTTTTTTTTTTTTTCATTCGTATTTCATTTTCTTGTTTATTTATTCTCTGATTTTAACTAAAAATAAAAGTATAGTTGTCCTTTTAGTTTTTAACCATAATAGTCATATTTATCATTACATTTATTTGTCATAATTCTTTATTATCAAGAATTCAAGACTAGTACTTGTCTTAACGCGTCTCTTTCATTTGCTAACCAGATTTATTTTTTCGTTAAAGATACACAAATTTTATAACTAATGACGACATAATTTAAATTTATGAACTACTTTCTTTAATAATGTAAATTGAGAATGAATAATTTATTTTCATTTTAATTTTATAAATACAGTAGCTTATCATCCTTCTGTATTTAGTTTTATTAAAACCATTTCAAAGTCATACTTGTTATGTATGACAATGTGTTTGACTTGCGTCCAGCACAAGTCACATAATGGGTAAGTCAATTGGGTCATGAACGAGTCAAAATTCATCAGCACATGCTACCGACTAAACAAAGTACATCATATAAATTGTACGTTTGAGCCCTATTATTTTTTTTTTTTTTTTTCAAAAATGTATTTTAAAATAGTGATTTGATAGAGAATGTGTGGTTAAAAAATAAGAATTTTTTTGATTCACGTGTAATATTATTTTATTGAAAAATGTGTGGTTAAAAATAAGAAAGAAAAATGTATTTTGGATTTAATGGAGATCAAACAAGGACAAAAACTCCACAATTTTTTTTTTCCAAAAAACTTTCCCATTTTCTTGGTGTTTTTATGGATTGCAAACCCCATCAATCATTACATTTTACATCGTGCATTGTCTCGCAATAATCCCTTTTTTGTGTATAGAAAAATGTTATTCATTTTTAGATATAAACTCATTATATTGTATTCGTTGATAGTGTGAAGATACCGAATTCTATCTATCGTTAGTGAATAAATATTAAGGTCATATGTGATAGGCGGAAAATGTTTGTGGATAGAAAAATGTTATTCATTTTTAGAAATAAACTCATTATATTGTATTAGTTGATAGTGTGAAGATACCGAATTCTATTTATCGCCAGTATTAAGGTTATATGTGATAGGCGGAAAATGTTTGTGCAGAAAAATGTTATTCATTTTTAGATATAAACTCATAATATTATATTCAATCTCAGTATAAAGATACCGAATTCACAATTTTGAAATTGTATTGAATTCATATATCACTCTTCTTTGCACGTTACTAATTTTCAAATGTGTACTTATAATATTTTATTCATTGTATTGAATTCCCAATTTCGAAATTCATATATCACTAGTCTTTGTATGTATATATATTATATTAGTTGTCGGTGAATAAATATTAAGGTCATTTGTGATAGGCAGAAAATGTTCGTGTATAAAAAATGTTATTCATAATATTGTATTCATGGTTGGTGTAAAGATATTGAATTGACAATTTTGAAATCGTATTGAATTCATACATGACTAGTCTTTGCATGAATACATATTATATTAATTGGCAGTAAGTAAATATTAAGTTTATTTGTAAAAGAGAGAAAGTTTCGTGCATACAGAACGTTACTATTTTTAGAGATAAACTCAATATTTATTTTTATCAGGGAATAATTATTGAATTCACAATTTTAGATAAGTAATGAATATATGTATCGCCAGCCTTTGTGTGTATATATGCATATTACATTTACCATTGATAGATAAATATTAAGATCGTTTGAAAGCAAGAAGAGGGGTTAATTTATAAGAAAATGTTACTTCATTTGAAATATAAAATAATTCATTGTCTGTATAAACATATTGAAACCACAATTTTGAAATACAAATTGAAATTCAAGGCTTGGATGTGAGGAATGTTTTCCTTCTCAAAGAAATATCTCAATTTCAATGCTTATATTTGAATTTCGTTTAGACTTCTGAGTATCTATATTGGAGTATTCTTAGCACCATTTCACCATTTCTATCACTATTTAAACAAATTTATATATATATATATATATATACATATATATTTGAATAAGAATAAGTGGAGTCCGTCAAGACCCTACACCGTATTTGGTCAAGAAAAAGTGACATTTTTACGTGGAAGACTATTTTTGAGTAACACATAAGTCAAGATTTTCATAAATTCATAATTAACCACATGTTTCATATTGGCCCGTTTAAAAGATATTCTAATTATAATTTTTTATTTGAACAGTGAATATATGCAAGTTTGTACTTGTGCTTTGGCTTTTAACTTTATACTCGAGAAAGTAACCCACTAAGAATTTTAGACCGACTTTTTCTAGTTGAATTATTATAAACTTCCACTATTTAGATAACCAACCAAATATATGATCTGCATATAATTAATTACTACTTTCTTCTTGCATTATAAATAAATAAATTTATTTATACTTTTTACTTATTTATGTGAAAAAAATCCATCTAACACGGACCATGGAGATTCGCCACTGTGTATCCGTGGAGATTCACCACTGTGTGTGTGTGTATATATATATATATATATATATAATAAGGTAGAATTCCACACCAATTGTTTTAAGGGTTTGATTGTAAATGTGGAATTTAGGTGGAAAAAAATAAATTATAGGGAATTAAATTGCCTAAAATTTGTTTTACTGGGAATTGTAATTAATTGTGTTTGATTGATATAATTTTTCACCTGGAAAATGTTGAGAGTTTGGTATCTGTTTGACTTCGTTTTTCGTGGAAATTGTCCATAATTTTTTTACCATTGGGTCTATAATTTGTTCCAATTGCCGAAAAAAATAAAAATTACCACACCCAATATCATTCGTTTGGCTTTATTTTGTATGAAAATTGTCAATAAAAGTGATAATTTTTTTTACTAATGTGTCTAGAATTTTTTTCAATTGCCAAAAAAAAAAAACTAGAAAATCAATTTTCACCAAATTGGTGGAAATTAATTAGTTTTCCACAAAACCAAGGAAAATGTGAGCATGTGAGTCAAACCAAGAAAATGAATTCCATGAAAAAAAAATTGTATCAAAACAAGGTAAAAGTGGAAGTTAGAATTTGTTTTCCATTTTTTATGAAAAATATTGGCCAATCAAACATGCTCTAATAGTAATTGGATCAAATGCCCATTTTCCACAGATGTTTATAAATTATGTCAAATCATTTTTTATTCATTCATTTCGTGAATATACTACTGATCATTTCTCTCTCACTTATTTCTATCTAATTATAATTTAAATCGATTATAAATAACTTTCAAATGTGCTTAATTCATCAACTTGGTTGTTGCAGTTCTACAAAACTATGTCTTGTGCATTGAGATTAAGCCTTAATCTATATCCTGAGAGCACACACGAACAAAATGAGAAATAGAAACATGCACTCAAGCAAAAAAAATAAAATTATAACTTACTTTTAATATGAAAACCATTTTAACTTGCTGTTAATGAAAAAAATGATTGCAAGGTCTCTCACACGTGTAGAGACTGGTATAATCATGCTCTTTGTAAACCTCTCTTTAACATTCGAACAAACTCTTTATATATGAATTTAAAGTACAAAATTGATTTGGTCTTGTACGGTAGAGAGCCAAATCACTCTTTATTAAAAACTTGGTGATTTCATTTTTTATTTTACATCTACTTCAAAATAGAGAAAAAAAAAGGGGAAAAAAATCAAAATAGATATTTAATATAAATAGTGTTGTTGGACTTGTAGAAGATCCTTTACTCTTGACGTTTAAATATTCTTCAAGATGCTCTTTATTATTTAAAAAATGGTGCTCTTCAAAATAAAGAGATATTCTTACTTCTTATTCACTATATCGAATAAATAAAATGAGTGCTTGGAAAACCAATCCGAGAAATCAAATTAAACTTGAGAAATTACATAATAGCACTTGTTTGACAAAGCTTTTTTTATTTTTTATTTTTTTTAATTTTATTTTATGTGTTGATATGTATTTAATTGTTTTAAGTGAGATTTATTTATACTTTTTGAAAAGGTATGAGACCCGATTTGGGATTTTTCCTTGTTTTTTGTTGTTTTTCAGCTTTCTTTTATTTGTGACTGTTTAAAAAGAAGGACAAATCCATCATTTAATAACCAAAATGGAGGAGAAGTTAATACTGCTATACTTCTTCAAGATATAATATTTTTCAATATATAGATGAATATAAAATAGTTCTTTTTCAAGAGTAGTAATAATATTAATTTTCTAAAATATTGATTGTTCAAATTTTTCTTCGGAGCAACTAACATAATATTCCTTTGAAATATACAAAAGAAAAACATGCTATTATTCTGAAATAATATTGGTGTAAACTAGAAAGATAGATCACCAAGGCATTTTTCCCGACCTCAATTTCATCATAAAGAAAAGGAATGAGTGGATTATGCTTAAAACAAGTTAAGCCATACTTCACATGTATCAAAAAATGTGCTTTAACTTTGGCAAAGACGATCCACTAACATAATACATCATATAAATTCACTAAAACTTCATACAATTTTTTTTTTTTTTTTACAAAAAACCTTTCCCATTTTCTTGGTGTATTTTATGGGTTGCAAATCCATCCATCATTACATAAAACGTGCATTGTCTTGAAATAATCTTTTATTTGTTGTTGAATATTTGATTAATTTCTTTGTTAGCAAATATTATTAGAACTGTCTTTTTCAAGACTCTCAGTTAACTTTTCTACTTTATAATTCATTCTATGTACTGGTAATAAAAAAAGAAAGAAAGATAAATTTCTAAGCTTTTATTTTTGTCTATTGAAAAGTAGTTTTTCATATGGAAAGTTCAATATTTGGGTTATTTTCTTTGTTTGACTAACTTGCCACCATATACAGAAAAAAAAATGTTACTTGATTTCAAATGTATACTCGATTCTCAATTTTGAAATTCATATTAAATTCAAATATTACTAGTCTTTGCACGCATGTATATTTGTGATAGGCGAGAAATGTTTGTGCATAGGAAATGTTATTCATTTTCAGAGATAAACTCATAATATTGTATTCATTGTCAATATTGAATTCACAATTTTGAAATCGTCGATTAAAAGTATTAAGATCAATTGTGACACACAGAAAATGATTGTTCATAGAAAATGTTATTCATATTATGAGATAACCTCATGATATTGTATTCATTGTTGATGCAAGGATATTGAATTGGCTAATCCTTTTTTTAAATTTCAGCACTAGCGCGTCATCATGTGGGATGACATAAGATTGGGGTTACTATGTATGTAGGGTAACCATTGCTTGGACTAGAAATTAGAAATTATTTGCTCTTCGTTACTACGTGATTGAAACTTCCTCTTTTGATAAATTATAGGATATTATCTTTTGTGATATATCATGAGTGAAACTGTTATGTTGATATCTCTCTGGTTGTATTGATAAGTTGCTAGAATACTTGGACCTTATTTGTTTGAAAATTCCTTTGATCTAAGATCATGAATCTTACGAAACCCCAACAATCTAAAACGGTGTATATTTGTAAACCTATGCCTGCTTTATGTGGCTTAATTGTGACTTTGTATTTCTTGTTTTGAAAATAACAACACACAATTTTGATTTGGGAACTTTTAATGAAAAATGTGATTTTTCTATTTGGCAACAAAAAAATGAGAGGTATTTTGCTCTTAATTGATTGTTGTAATTATTTGCTTCTACTTGGGTGTTTTTGATCTTAGCCCCGATGAGTACATGGAGTATGTATGGTATGTGTTTCGGGTTCGAAACACGAGATAAAGTCTGTGATACCAATTTTGTTGGTTACCTTGATTATGCAAGTATTGTTTTGGTTACTTGCAGATTTATTGGGAATCAATGTGGAGATATATTGGGTTTTCATACCCAATAAATCCCGAGCTATGATGTTAAACTGATTTTTTAGTTTGGATTATACTTCATAGATCTCGACCGATGACAGAAGTTGTATATCGACACCAGGATTGTCTAAACCTTTCACGTAATCCACTTGAGCCATTTGAAGCAGCCTAATTATATTAGTGCTGCTCATGACCCAACCCAAATGACTTGGTTAGCTTTAAGGTGTTTGCCCATCTATCTCTTTTCATATTAGGCCTATCATTTGACCTGAAACCCCACACCTAAACCTAACCTATTTAAGCCCCTGTCCATTACTTTTGGTGGCGTGTGAAAGTGATTAGAGCCGTGTGTTTCTTGAGAAAACGGATTCATCCATTCTTTTTGCTTTGTGCTCTCGATGGCTTGGTACCGGTCTCTTGTTGGGCGATCTGTCTCTTTCTTCTCCTTTGTGGATAACACAATTTTAGTCTCCATCTCTTTCCACCATCAAGCCCTTTGTGGGCTATAGAAATTGGAGCAGCTGATTTTGAAGTTGGGAAGGTGTTCAGTTCGTTGTTGGGTTTGTCGATCGTGGTGTTGATTGGTTTGTAGATTGAGCCCAGAACAGTGGTGATTGGAGGCACAATATTCAACAACTATTGGTGGATAAATATTAAGATCATTTGTAAGTGACAAGGATTTATAGGAAATATTACTTCGTTTTCAAATATAATATTTTATTCATTGTCCATGTTAACATATTGAAATCACAATTGAATATATACATATATATCATAAATCTTTGAATGTATGCATGCTATATTAAACGGGAACAAGTAAATGTCCAAAAATTGATTCGTGACTGCTTGAAGGTCTCGTGCATCGAAAAATTTTCTCGTTTTCATATGTATATATACTCGTAATATTTATTTATTAAACGGGAACAAGTAAATGTCGAAAAATTGATTCGTGACTGCTTGAAGGTCTCGTGCATAGAAAATGGTTCTCGTTTTCATATGTATATATACTCGTAATATTTATCTTATACATTGTCAATATATAAGTATTGGATTCACAATTTTGAAATATATATCAAGTTCATTAATTTGTGACAGACAGGAAAGGCTAGTGAATAAGAAATGTTACTCATTTTCAAACAAATACTCAATATCTTTTATTCAATGTCTGTGTAAAAATTTTCAATTTACAATTTTGCAATACATATTGAATCTATCTATTATATGTATGCATATTATATTAATCACCGGTAAATAAATAGTAAGGTCATTTGTGGTAGGCAAGAAGGACACATGCACAAGATTGGAAAAATGCTAGCTGATTAATTAAGATTAGCGGATAATAACTTGATTGTGAACCAAAAGACTTATGGTGGTTCCTTTCTATGTATAGAGCAGTCTTTGTGAATTCTTAAAAGAAAAGATTTGACTCTTATTGTCTAACATACAAAATGTTCCAAATTTATAAGCATTTGATTTATTTACCAGGAAGAAAACAGCAAGTAGCGTGTTTTTAGGCTTGGTTCCATTATTCCAAACATATAGTTTGATTCTTTATAAATAAAGAAGTGACTATGTTTTATCTTTTTAAGCAAGGACGGATGTAGCTCGGTCCAGTCCCTAACTTACTGAACTTTTTTAGGTTGAAAAAGAAATGTGTAAAAGAAAAGTTCATGTGTAATTTTATTTTTTTACGTATTAGCCCAGTTTGTAATCTGGTCCTGGATTATAATCATGTGATTACTTTTAGATTGTGGAATTTAATTATCATTAGTGGTAGCATACGCCGCCCATTATTCGAGTATTCTTTTGATAAACTACGTATTATGGCTATATTTCTTTTAATAGAATGATAATTCTCAAGAATTTATCTTTCACTATTTATTTATGGGTTAATTTCATAAACGGTCACTGAAAGACCGTTATGATTTTAATTCAAACTTAAAGGACCAAAACACGTGGACATAGAAGTTTGACCACCTCAGGTGCAAATTTTTTTTAAACAAGAGTGCACTATATTTTTATGTGAACTAAAATAATAAATAAAAGTGCATTAAAAACTCGAAAATCTAAGCACGATCACACAAAAACGTAGAAAAAAATTTATATCTCATCTAAATTTATGGTCTTGTAAATATATTTATGCGAAATGAGAATTAAAATATCACTTTTACAATTAAATTTATAGTCTCATATCTAATTTACTCCAAATGTAGCATTTAATAACAAGAAATTAGCACTTGCGGTGATCAAGTTTCTATGTCTACGTGTTTTCGTCTTTTAAATTGAATTAAAATTATAATGGTCCTTCAATGATCATTTGTGAAATAAATTAAAACTTTAGTGATCGTTTCTATAAATTTTAAACTTTAGTGACCCTTTTGTAATTTGTAGGTAAGTTCAGTGACCGTTTGTGAAATTAACCCATTTATTTATAGTTAAGAGTCATTTTTTGGTCTTTTTGCACTGCAAGTTAAAGTAGCATTGGGTACGAGCATAGGAAATGTTACTCCTCTTCAAACATATAATATTTCTTGTGCATATTAAATTCATATTTTGGAGATTTATATTGATTGTATGTATCAATAGTCTTTGTAATTATGCATTTTATATCACCGTCAACAAATAAGTGTTAAGGTCATTTGTGACGGACAAGTTGCATATTATATTGTTGTCAATAAATAAGTGTTAAGGTCACTGATAGAGTCGTGCTTCTGGTAGAGAATTCACTTGGCGGCTCTATTCACCGAAATTACGACCTCCTCCTCCACCACTGTCTCCACATAGTCGATGAGGTTCAACTACTCGTCCACCATTGCCTCATCACACTCTCTAGTGTCCGAATCAAACAACTCACTCGAATCATAAACTATCCTCATCACATTACCTCATTGCACTCCCTTGCTCCACCGTCGCATGCAGAGGTTCTTCTCACCGCACTCCGAAAAGAATGGGTGTTAGAAAGGGGTGGGGGGGTGGGGGGTGAGTGAAAGAGAGAAGGAAGAAAATGAAATTGGATGGGGGGTGAATGAGGGTGGATATGTAGATTATGTTTAATTAAATTTTTATTAATTATAATTTTATTAATTATAATTATTAAAACCTATTACCACCTGATATGTGAAATTTAAAATAATTTTCCTTATCTATGAAAATCAATCTTTAAATGTAGGTTTCTAGGTAGTTTTTCCTTCACAAATTTTTATCAAAATTTAATAAAAATTTGATTTTAATCCACACCAAATAAGGTATAAAATCGAGAAAATTTATTGGGAGCTCTTAAATTTCTCATTAGTAATTTACAAACACGTTTTCATTAGGAAATCAGATTTGGATTCTCAAATCTTTATTTAATGTGGCACTTGGTCAAAAAATTATTTATTATGGCATTTGGGGGGGTTCTCTATCTTTGAATTTTATAGCATTCGAGTCTTTGATGGTTTAGAACCACCAAAAAGTCACATACAGTGTATGAGAATACCTTTTAAACATTAGAATTAAAATAGATAAACAAGAACATAGAAAGAGAACGAAAATGTAAAGTAAAAAGTATAACAATATTCCTTTCCGTTACCTCCGCCCAACCCTTGCTAGTTCTCCATTTTCCCTTGTACGGTACACACTTTTGGGACAAGGTGGAGATGGGGACATTCACAAGAATGCGAAAATTGGTTCTTATTATTATTATTTTCATTCGTATTTCATTTTCTTGTTTATTTATTCTCTAATTTTTACCAAAAATAAAAGCATAGTTGTCCTTTTAGTTTTTAACCATAATAGTCATATTTATCATTACATTTATTTGTCATAATTCTTCATCATCAAGAATTCAAGACTAATACTTGTCTTACCATGTCTCTTCCATTTGCTAAACATATTTATTTTTTCGTTAAAGGTACACAAATTTTATAACTAATGAAGACAAAATTAAAATTTATGATTTTTATTTTCATAGACTCTAAAGTCATATTGAACTACTTTCTTCAATAATGTAAATTGAGAATGAATAATTTATTTATCATTTTAATTTTATAAATGCAATTGCTTATCATCCTTTTGTTTTTAGTTTATTAAAACCATTTCAAAGTCATACTTGCTAATGTACGACAATGTGTTTGACTTGCGTCCAGCACAAGTCACATAATGGGTACGTCAATTGGGTCATGAACGAGTCAAAATTCATTAGCACATGCTATCGACTAAACAAAGTACATCATATAAATTGTACGTTCGAGCCCTTTTTTTTTTTTTTCAAAAATACATTTTGAAATAATAATTTGATAGAAAATGTGTGGTAAATTTCGTTGTTTATCAAATTTTATTAGACTTTTAATTAACTTTTCTACTTTATAATTGTTTCTCTATGAGTAATAAAAACAGAGACAAATAAATTTCTAAGCTTCAATTTTGGTGCCTAACTGAAAAGTAGTTTTTCATATGGAAAGTTCAATACTCGTGTTATTTTGCTTTGTTTGACTAACTTGCCACCATAAATAGAAAAAAAGAAGAAGAAGGAAATGTTATACTTGTTTTCAAATGTATACTTATAATATTATATTCATCGTCGGTATAAAAATATGAATTCTCAATTCTGAGATTCTTATTGAATTCAAATATTACTGGTCTTTGCGTGTATGTGTGTGTCAATCGTCAGCGAATAAATATTAAGGTCATATGTGATAGGCGGAAAATGTTTGTGCATTGAAAAATGTTATTCATTTTTTAAATAAACTCATTATATTGTATTCGTTGATAGTGTGAAAATACCGTTAGTGAATAAATATTAAGGTCATATGTGATAGGCAAAAAATGTTTGAGAATAGAAAAATATTATTCGTTTTTAGATATAAACTCATAATATTGTATTCATTGTCAGTGTAAAGATACTGAATTCACAATTTTGAAATTGTATTGAATTCATCTATCACTCTTCTTTGCATGTTACTAATTTTCAAATGTGTACTTATAATATTTTAAGCATTGTATTGAATTCTCAATTTTGAAATTCATATATCATTAGTCTTTCTATGTATATATATTATATTAGTCGTCGGTGAATAAATATTAAGGTCATTTTTCATAGGCAGAAAATCTTCGTGTATAAAAAATGTTATTCATTTACTGATATAAATTCATAATATTGTCTTCATTGTTGGTGGAAAGATATTGAATTGACAATTTTGAAATCATTCATACATGACTAGTCTTTGCATGAATACATATTATATTAATTGGCAGTTAGTATATATTAAATTTATTTGTGATAGCGGGAAAGTTTAGTGCATAGAAATTGTTACTCATTTTCAGAGATAAATGCAATATTTATTTTTATCGGTGAATAAATATTGAAATCACAATTTTAGATAAGTAATGAATATATGTATCCCCAGTCTTTGTGTATATATGCATATTACATTTATGATTGATAGATAAATATTAAGATCATTTGTAAGCGACAAGAAGGGTTAGTTTATAAGGAAATGTTACTTCATTTGAAATATAAAACAATTCATTGTCTTTATAAACATATTGAAACCACAATTTTGAAATACAAATTGAATTGCAAGGCTTAGATGTGAAGAATGTTTTCCTTATCAAAGAAATATCTCAATTTCAATGCTTATATTTGAATTTCGTTTACACTTCTGAGTATCTATATTGGAGTAGTTTTAGCACCATTCCACCATTTCTATCACTACTTAAACATATTTATATCCCTAGCATTCTGTACTCGCATCACAAGTATGTGAAAAATCTTAAAGAATGTAGTTGAAAATGTGAATCACATATATATATATGGAGCCTAGGGTTTTATTAATTTTGCATAAGGAAAATTGAATACAAAATGATGATTTAACCTAAATATAAAGAGACCATGTATAGAAAACTAAAAAGACTATTTTACTCTTAATAAACAATAAAATAAAATAATACTATATTTCTTAGCATTTTTTACGTGGACGACAATTTTTGAGTAACAATAAGTCAAGATTTTCATAAATTCCTAATTAACCACATGTTTCATCTTGCCCCATTTGTACTTTTAACTTTATACTCGAGAAAGTAACCCGCTAAGAATTTTAGACCGACTTTTTCTAGTTGAATTATTATAAACCTCCACTATCTATTACCAACCAAATATATGATCTGCATATAATTAATTACTACTTTCTTCTTGTATTATAAATAAATAAATTTATTTATACTTTTTACTTATTTATGTGAAAAAAATCCATCTAACACGGAAAGTGGAGATTTGCCACTCTGTCTCTGTGTGTGTGTGTATAACCAGGTAGAATTTCACACCAATTGTTTAAGAGTTCGTTTGATTGCAAATGTGGAATTTAAGTGGAAAAAAATGAATTATAGGGAATTGAATTGTCTAAAATTTGTTTTATGATAATTGTAATTAATTGTGTTTGATTGATATAATTTTTCACCTGAAAAATGTTGAAAGTTTGGTGTCTGTTTGATTTCGTTTTTCGTAGAAATTGTCTATTAAAGTGATAATTTTTTTACCATTGGATCTATAATTTGTTCCAATTGTCAAAAAAAATAAAAATTACCATACCCAATATCATTCATTTGGCTTTGTTTTGATGAAAATTGTCAATAAAAGTGAAATTTTTTTTTTACCATTGTGTCTAAAAAATTTTTCAATTGCCAAAAAATAAAATAAAAAACTAGAAAATCAAATTTTCACAAAACTAAGGAAAATGTGAGCATGTGAGCCAAACCAAGAAAATAAGTTTCATGAAAAAAAAAATTTGTATCAAACAAGGTAAAAGTGAAAGCTAGAATTTGTTTTCAATTTTCTATGGAAAATACTGGCCAATCAAACATGTCATAATAGTAATTGGATCAAATGCCCATTTTTCACAGATGTTTATAAACTATGTCAAATCATTTTTTATTCATTCATTTCGTGACTACTGATCATTTCTCTCTCACTTATTTCTATCTAATTATAATTTAAATCGATTATAAACAACTTTCAAACGTGCTTAATTCATCAACTTGGTTGTTGCAGTTCTACAAAACTATGTCTTGTGCATTGAGATTAAGCCTTAATCTATATCCTGAGAGCACACAAGAACAAAATGAGAAATCGAAACACGCACTCAAGCAAAAATAAATAAATTATAATTTACTTTTAATATGAAAACAATTTTAACGTGCTCTTAATGAAAAAAATGATTGCAAGGTCTCTCACACGTGTAGATACTAGTATAATCGTACTCTTTATAAACCTCGCTCTCTTTATTTTGAGGAGTCCATCCATTTTTTTAACATTCGAACAAACTCTTTATATATGAATTTAAAGTACAAAATTGACTTGGTCTTGTACGGTAGAGAGCCAAATCACTCTTTATATAAAAACTTTGGTGATTTCATTTTTTATTTTACATCTNGGGGGGGGGGGGGGGGGGGGAATAGATATTTAATTTAAATAGAGTTGTTGGACTTGTAAATGAACTTTACTCTTGACGTTTAAATATTCTTCAAGATGCTCTTTATTATTTAAAAAATGGTGCTCTTCAAAATAAAGAGATATTCTTACTTTTTATTTACTATATCGAATAAATAAAATGAGTGCTTGGAAAACCAATCCGAGAAATCAAATTAAACTTGAGAAATTACATAATAGCACTTGTTTGACAAAGCCTTTATTTATTGGACAATGCTGGAGTTACTTCATTCTTTACTGCAAGGATGACTACAACGCCAAATGGCGCCCCCCTATTGGAGGGGTGCCGGGCCCACCCGACTCCCCTCCAATAGAGGGGCGCCACTTGGCGTTGTAGTCATCCTTGTAGTAAAGGATGAAGTACATATAGAATAATCCTTATTTATTTATTTATTTTTTTTTATGTGTTGATATGTATTTAATTGTTTTAAGTGAGATTTATTTATACTTTTTGAAAAGGTCTGAGACCTGATTTGGAATTTTTCCTTATTTTTTGTTGTTTTTCAGCTTTCTTTTATTTGTGATTATTTAAAAAGAAGGACAAATCCATCATTTAATAACCAAAATGGAGGAGAAGTTAATACTGCTATACTTCTTCAAGATATAATATTTTTCAATATATAGATGAATATAAAATTGTTCTTTTTCAAGAGTAGTAATAATATTAATTTTCTAAAATATTGATTGTTTAAATTTTTCTTCGGAGCAACTAACATAATATTCCTTTGAAATATACAAAAGGAAAACATGCTGTTATTCTGAAATAATATTGTTGCAAACTATAAAGCTACGTTCAAACACACGGAAGTTGTTAAGCGGAAGACAGATCACCAAGGCATTTTTCCCGAGCTCCATTTCATCATAAAGAAAAGGAATGAGTGGATTATGCCTAAAACAAGTCGAGTATAAATTTTGTTTATGTTTAATAAAATTATTTCAAATTAAGTCATACTTCACATGTATCAAAAAATGTGCTTTAACTTTGGCAAAGACGATCCACTAACACAATACATCATATAAATTCACTAAAACTTCATACCATTTTTTTGTTGACTTGATATATCACTAGTCTTTGTATATATATAAATACTATATTAATCGTCCGTTAATAAATGTTATGTTTATTTATGAGACAGAAAAGTTTGATAAATCAATATTTATTTTTTATATTGAAGTCACAAGTTTAAATACTTAATGAGTTTTTGTATTGCCAGACTTTGAATGTATATATTCATATTACTGTTGTTGGGTTTTGATATCCAATAAATCTCGAGTTATGATGTTAAATTTTTTTTTAGTTTGGATTATACTTCATAGGCCTCGGTCGATGACTGAAATTGTATATCGACACCACGATTGTCTAAACCTCTCTCGTAACCCACTTGGACCATTTGAAGTAACTTAATTATATTAGTGCTGCTCATGGCCCAACCCAAATGACTTGGTTGGTTTTAAGGTGTTAGCCCACTTATCTCTTTTCATATTGGACCTATCATTTGACCTAAAAGCCCACACATAAACCTAACATATTTATGCCCCTATCCATTACTTTGTAGCGTGTGAAAGAACTATGTGTTTCTTGAGAAAACAGATTCATCCCTTCTTTTTGCTTTGTGTTCTCGACGGTTTGGTGCCGTCTCTTGTTGGATGATATGTCCCTTTCTTCTCCTTTGTGGTTAACAAAATTTTAGTCTCCATCTCTTTCCACCATCAAGCTCTTTGTGGGCTATAGAAATTGGAGCAGCTGGTTTTGAAGTTGGGAAGGTGTTCGATTTGTGGTCGGGGGGTTTGTCGATCGTGGTGTTGATTGGTTTGTAGACTGGGTCTGGAATAGTGGTGATTGGAGGCAAAATATTCAACATATTATATAAGAGCCGGAGTTGGATTGAAATACGATGAAATCAAAGAAAAAAGAAGAGAAGTCGCTCGCGGCTTCTTCACAAATTTCCGACCCTGTTTTTCAAATTTTGGCCAAACTATTGACCGAACGAAAAAATTGAAGGCAGACCTATTCCTTGCAGACCGAGGCACACTTAGTGGTGGTGTGCGTGGGCTCCGACGGTGGTGCGGGGTTTTTCGGTAGCGGGACATAGCAGCGGTTTTCGGCCAGCTTTTTTTTTTCGGACAGTTTGTTCATTTTAAATTCCTGAATGTATTGATATTGTTTTTTTAGTGTTTCAGGCTTTGTAAAAAAATTTGGACGATTCTATCCTTTGGTGAGTTAGACAACTTCGAGGTCGTAACTGCAAAACTATTTACCTGAATTACTTTAGGCCATAAATTGTGGCCCTAAAGCAACAAATTCGCATCTCGTAAATTACAGACTCAGATATGTCCGCTCTGCTAAATTGGCTAATCATTTTTTAAAATTTCAGCACTAGCGCGTCATCATGTGGGGTGACATAGGATTGAGGTTACTATGTGGGGTAACCATTGCTTATACTAGAAATTAGGAATTATTTGCTCTTCGTTACTACGTAATTGAAACTTCCTCTTTTGATAAATTACAGGATATTATCTTCTGTGATATATCGTGAGTGAAACTGTTATGTTGATATCTCTCTGGTTGTATTGATAAGTTGCTAGAATACTTGGACCTTACTCGTTCGAAAATTCCTTTGATCTAAGATCGTGAATCTTATGAAACCCCGACAATCTAAAACGGTTATATTTGTGAACCTATATCTGCTTTATGTGGCTTAATTGTGACTTTTTATTTTTTGTTTTGAAAATAACAACACACAATTTTGATTTGGGAACTTTTAATGGAAAATGTTGATTTTTCTATTTGGAAACAAAAAAATGAGAGGTATTTTGATTCAACAAAAGGTTTCAAAAATCATTGGAGGCAATTTTTTCGCTGATTTTTCAAAAGAACAAAAGGAATAGACTGATGAGTTTGCTTGTACCTCTATTATTTTACACCGTCTGACAGTGTTTTGAGAAAAGTTGGAAAATCTGATTCTACTAAAAATTTTTGGCAAAAGTTGGAGGATTTATATTTGCTTAAGTATACTCCAAATAAATTGTACTTGCTTGGAAGATTTTTCTTCTTTAAAATGGATCATTCATCTTAATGACAATCTGTATATTTTTAACAAACTTGTTCAAGATATTGTTAATTGTGGAGAAAAAGTATCTGAAATGTATAAAACTATTATTTTGCTTAATTCCATACTTGATTCATATAGAGAGCTTAAGAATGCGATTAAGTATGGTAGGGACACCTTAACCCCCGAGATTGTCATAGATTCTTTCAAGAGTAAGGAAATGAAGATTAAGACTGAAAAAGAAGATAAGAGAAATGGTGAGTTGCATATAATGAGGAGTAGAATGAAATTTAAGCAAATGACTTTGGGTAGAGCTTAAGTTATTAGTGATTCAAGTAGTGACTCGAGTGATGAGGGTGGTAAGAAGAAGAGTAAGAGATGAGACAAGTTTAGTGGTAGACAATGTTGCAGCTGTCAGAAGTCTGGACATTTCATTAGGGTCTGTCCCAAGAAAAGAGATAAGCAAAATGATAATATGAGAGGTGAGGCGAATTTGGCTACGGGGTCGAGTAATGACCTATGTGAGTCTTATTGAGTGTAATCCTTGTTACTGCATATGCAACCGCGTGTAATCCTTTCTACATGTGTGTAATTGCTTAATTTGGTTGCATGATGTGCATCTCAATGTGTTTAATATGTGCATTGACATGAATTGGAGTTTGGAGTGATCTTATTACTTTGTGTAATTGTTTGCATGCATAGTAGGTTGAGATCTATTGCGTACTCCGTTTTGCTCTATGAGTGGTGTGAGAGAGTGTGATAGTGAGAAGTAAGAGGGGCATCCATTTTCTCTTTCATCTTTGTGAGCATGTGTGGTTTGTGAAATTATGTTAGGCAGCTTGCAAGGGTTATCTTCGTTCTTTGTGTGAACCTCTTTTATGAGTTTAGTGAAGTAACCAACTATTTCTTCTATTCTCATTATGAGTGTCACCCTCACTCTTCCCTTTGTGGGATAAATTCTTTATGGATTTTTGAGCATCGGTGTTGGAGTAACCTTGTGGTGCGTGGGTCAATTTTAATTGAGCCCTAACCTGTATGGTCGTATAAGGTGTTGATTTGCTATAGTGGGTTTGTGAATCATTAGCAGTATGTGGTATGTCTTTTGGTAAGGTGAAATATAGAAGCCTAGGGGTACATTAGTGGCTTGTACTGTGGGATGTGGAGCGTGACATTTGGATTACGGTGGAGAGGTGATCAAATATTGGGATCTTTTATCTATAAGAGACCCTGGTCTGGTGGAGTGTGAGTGAGACACTTCTATCACTTCTGTTAGGTGGAGACCCATTATCCACTTAGGTTGGGAGAAGTGATAGGTGATAGAGGATTATTCCGAGAACTTAGGATCTATAGAGATTTACCAGTTAGACATTATTTGAGTGATTAGTCTAGCGAGTATGGTGGGCGATGAGGTGAGATATGTGTTCTTGATGAGTGAACAATACTGAATGGGATATGATAAGTATGGTGAGATCTTCTTTGTGGGGGTCATTTATGCATTTGTTGCATATATGTTGGCGTGTTGATTAACTTGGTATTAATATGTTGTTCTGTATGAACATATTTGAAAAAATCTGTGTTATCATATATGATATCTCCATCTCATGTTTATTTGTTCCTAACTGATTACTGTAATTATCTGCTTCTACTAGAGTGTTCTTGATCTTAGCCCCGATGAGTACATGGAGCATGTATGGTATGTGTTTCGGGTTCGAAACACGAGATAAGGTCTGTGACACTAATTTTATTGGTTACCTTGATTATGCAAATATAAACTGTGTGTTTTGGTTGCTT